>MU192664.1:3995-27963 GCA_016904865.1 Pissodes strobi | reverse complement strand
TTTTGGATATATCTATAATTATTAACGTTCTCATGACCCTATCGCAGATGACAAGGAAAAGTTACTTACATCACTACTCTTCAATCTTCAAGCTCTGTTCAGCATCTCGGGTGTTATCGGGAATCGATCTCTTTAGGAATTCGGCCACCTCCGTTGACCACCGGATGCGGCCCGTTAAGGTCATAAAAAAGCAGTGAAGAGTGAAGAAGAAGAAGCAACTGAGGCCGATTAGTCGAGGTCATCGGTCACGGTTGGAAATAGCTTTAGAGGTCTTCGTCGATCGTTCTCGATGGAGCATTGGATTGATTTTTTCTATTATTTTTTTTATCAGAAGAAATCGTTCAGCGGTATTTAATGCAACGTATCATGTTTGGAGAGCGTATATAATTAAATGTATATAAAGTGCCATTTTTCCATAGGAGCTAATTGTTTTCAAATTTAAGGAAGATTTGATAATTTTGAGACAAGATAATATAGAGGAAGCAAAGCAAGACATGCGTCTTCTATCACAACCTCATCGAATTTATCTTAAAATTGTCTGGTATCATATTGAAGTTAAAACTGACTTAGCTTAAACCATAGAGGAATATAAAAATAAAGAGAGTGTTTTATTCTTATGGGAAAATTGGCACTGAGTTTTGACGCACTGCGCAATACCAGCCGCGCATGGAGGCGCTAGCGTCAGTGGAACTAAAAGCACAGCTTACTATAAATTATCTAGTAAGCTGTGCTAAAAGTATGCTGTCGAGAATTCACAAATGGCGGTTTGACGGTTGTTGATTAAAGAAAGCCGGTTTAATCAATTTATTATTTTAATTTAAAATTGTTCTGGAGCGATGGTGGATGGAGGTATTGGTGGTGCGAGTAGCAGCCGTTGGTAAGCAGCTATTTTCTGTTGTGAATTTTGTTCTTGAAATACTTAAAAATAAAAACTGTTAAATTTTATTTTTGGTTCTATTCGAGTTAATTAGTTTTTGAATATTAGAAATATATTGTGATACGTCAACACTATTTACCTATTTTGTTCCGTTAAGAGATTTTTTTATGTTATTTTGATTGCATTTACTACCGCATGTTTTTTAATAAACTTTGTAACAAAATGCAAAATGTGTATATTTTCTTTCTTACACCCTAAACTATTTTTTGGTCCAAACAACGCCTAACGTTTAATGTATACTCGCATTTAATTCAACCAGGCGCATTATGGATTTATCTGCGATAAACTAATGTATTTACAGGGTTCTCTCTTTGCTTTAATCTCTATTAAGAAAAACGCTGTAATCGTTTGTTGCAGATAAATTCATAAACCGTCTAGTTATATGGAATACGACTAAAATAAAAATAACATTTGAATAGCCCGCCGCCTTTCTTCTGTCGATAAAACAGGAACATGTTTTGTCAACATAGATTATTAGCATTAGTTCAGTAAGCCGCCCTTAGTGTCGTGTAAGTAAACATCATACGTCATTATTGTCAATTGTCATTAAACGGTGTGCCAATATTTTACAAGGGAATGGATACTCTCTTTACTTTTATATTCCTCTATGGCTTAAACAATAGGCACCTGTCAAAATATTTTAAAATTTAAACTTAACCTCCGGATCACGGGCAGGTAGTTTACCTTTCGCTTAAATAAATATGGGCAATGTGTACCTAGTATGTCACTCTAAATTCATTTTCATAATTTAAAGATTATAATGGGATACTGAAGATACCGTATATTTTTATTAAATAAAAACCGATACATTAACCTGAGTTAAAAAGGTTCTGTTTTGGAGGCAAATGGAGCGATTGATCTACTTTAGGCGAATTGAAAGTCCATTTGGGGCCCGATCGCTGCAGGTGCGAGTCGCCCTGACCTCGTCCGACGCCGTTTCTTGCACAACCTGCTTGACCTGGTCGAAAGGATGTTGGCTGGCGCACTCCTTCAATCGATTTTAATCATTCCACTTGTTTATTTTGATTGGAACATTCTAAAATGTGTACTCGCTTTAAGTGGTTGTCATAAAAAAAATAAATTGATTTTTTGCGTATTTTAAGGCTTTTAATTGTTGTTAAAATAGGACTAGTTATTCTTGAATTCGTCTTCCACCGGGAGGCAGCAATAGTAACACAACATCAGCAGCGGGATAGGGAGACTTCAAGGGGTTGACAAGAGCAAATGATAAGACTCTTGCCTTAAATATGAAACAAAATCAATGCAAGAGAAGCCTTTAAAGCTTCAAGAGCAAGACTTTACTAGAAATATCAAATATCACACATCACAAGTCACAAGAGACTCAAAGAGATTCTGGAAAAAGGCTGATAAAATTTAAATATAAGTTTGATGCAGACAGCTTCGCAGCAGAACAATAAATGCGGCTGACTTCGAGCTGTACTTTTGGGCCAAATCCCCACAGGAATCATTTTACCCCCAAAGGCAGCGATCATATTGCCCACTTTTCTGCATAGTGTTGTTTCGTCTTAAAATTTCAGTATGGGTCACAATTATTATAAGCAAAAACTTCAGAGACAGTCTTGGGACGATAATAGTATGTCTTTTTTTATGGCAGTGGCAGACACACTAAAGGGAAATCCTATGGCGCTTGACGAGCGGTGTGTGTGCGAAGATGTTGACTGACACGGTTCTTGAATAGTTGAACGTTTTAATTAGTGGGAAACAGATGTCCTGGAAGTGAGTTCCACAGTGATGCAGTGCGCCAGACAAAGGAGTTCTTCTAAAGCGATGCTTTAGGTGTTTCCAGTTGTATGACGAACTGGTGCGCTCTTGTCATCTGTCGTGACTGTCTGACAGGAGTTGCCAGGGGCGGGATGAGGCAGGCCAAATCCTGGGAACATATGCCGTGAAAATATCTGTTAAACAGAGACATCTCGGCCACATGTCTGCGGTGTTCCAGATTATCCAGATTCCGGGTCGCCGACGAGACGCACAGGTCTCATCTGAAAGGAAAGCAGCAGCTTTAGGGTGTGTTTTGGTGCGCCACCCCTGATATGTGAGCCTTATTTAAAGCACGGTCTTATTTGCGCTTTGTAGAGCAAGAGCAACTGCTGCGGTGTATAGGGTTTTTGTGGCGAAATAGCGCACCAAGCTTCTGACATAGGCTGTTGACCGACACACCCAGTAGCCCAATTGACGATCATGAAGGAATGGTCGATTCTGCCTTTCAGTCGCCCCAAGTTTGAACTTTCTCTAGGTCTTGATTCATTGCGGTAATCTGCTCCTGTCTGCGGTGATGAGACTCAGTCACTGGTAAGGGTTTTTCTGATCTAAAGTTGGAGACAAGGGTACTGTCATCTGCAAAACTGTAAACAGGATTATTCGTTTCGGTCATATATACTTCCATCGGTTTAGAACGTCCGACGACGTTGTCCGATATCTAGACGCCATTTTCTTCGATCTTCCCATTGACCCTCCTGTAGGTTTCTTAAACTCATGGCTTTCTTTATCCCCTCGCCCTATGTTATTTTGGGTCTTCATCTTTTCTTTTTGTGATGGGGGATCCATTCCATTGCTTGTTTTGGTAATCTATAGTCCGCCATACGCTGCACATGTCCATACCAAGAGAGTTGTCTTTGTTCGATATCCTTAATGATCGTATCCTCCAGTCCCATTCTTTGTCGGATGTATTCGTTTCTCACTCTATCTGCACGGGAAATTCTTGCTGCTCGTCTAAGTGCATCCATTTCTGTAGCTTCTAGCATTCTTTTATTCCTCTCGGTCATTCTCCATGTTTCTGAACCATAGAGTAGGCTACTTTTAATTATTGTGTTGTATATGTTGTATTTTCTCTGTCTGATTATTTGTTTACTCCAGAGAATTCCATTTAGACATCCAATTGCCTTCCTCGCCTGTATTATTCTTGCTCTTATTTCTTTCTCATCTTTCCCTGTTTTATCCAATGTTATTCCTAAGTATTTTTAATATTCACATGCTTCTACAATATCTAAGTTGTTTAGTTGTAAGTTCTGGTTTTCCGTCCCAACGCTGAGGTATCTAGTTTTTTGGATGTTCATAGTGAGGCCCCATTCTACATAAGTCTATTTCAGTTTGTGGGTCATGTCTTCAAGGTCTTCTCCGTCTCCCGCCAAAACTACCTGGTCATCTACAAATTGTAAGCTGTATATTGTTGAATTTTCTACTGGCACTCCCATTCCTGATCATTTTCTCTTCCATTTTGTGAGTGCTTCTTTAATGTATATTTTAAACAATGTTGGGGATATACAACACCCTTGTCGGAGGCCTTTTGTTGTATTAAAGTGTTCTGATAGTTTCTTACCGATTTTAATCCTAGAGACAGAATTAGCGTAGTAGATTTTTCCCAGCTGTTATTAGTGTCTGATTTATATTAGTATGGTGTAGTGTTTCCCAGAGTAGGCACGTGGGTATATTGTCGTATGCTTTTGTAAGATCGATAAATAGCATGTGTGTTTCTAGGTTCACTGCTGATCTCTTTTCTGTTATTTGTTTTATGGTAAACACGTTATCACTGCAAGATCTTCCACTTCTAAAACCACTTTGTTCTTCCTCTTCTCTATATTCTGCCTCTATTAAATCTCTAAGTATTATCGAGCTCGTTACCGAGATTCCCCTGTAGTTGCCGCAGTCGCTTCCATTGACCTTCTCTTCTTGTGGATTGATGAGATAAAGGCGACCTTCGATTCCTTGGGAACTTCTTGGCCATTAAGGTAGTTATTAAATAGTCGTGTCAGTATTCTGACAATTTTTCCTGTCCCATTTTTCAGTAATTCTGCAAACACTCCTTCTGGTCCACAGGATTTTCCATTTGTTAGTTTAGAGATAGCCTTCCCTACCGTATTTTCATCTATCTCCACTCTTTCTCCCTGTTTTCTGTGCACTTTCGGCCCCCTATATATGTTTCGATTTCTTGACATTTTCTGTCCCACATTTCATTTTTTAAATGATTTGTTTTCTGTCGCGTTTCTCGTTTGATGTCATCATATGTTTGTTTATCTACTTGATTCCTTGTGCAGAGCCATTTTTGGTATGCTTGCTTTTTTTTTCTACTAACTGTTCCATTTCTTTTGTCCACCACATATTCTTGCTTTTCTGTTGTTGTTGTGTGCCAAGGGCTTCTCTCGCGGCCTGATGAATACTTTCTACCATGTTTGTGTAGCTTTCTTCAGAGGTCAGATCTTCCGAATCATATAGGTTATTCATCTAAGCGTCGTTGGTATAGATATTTGGTACTCTCTTCTATAAGGCTCTCAAGGTTATATTTGGGGTATTCTACCAGTTCACTGTTTTCGTCTTCCCTACACTGAGTTCTTTGGTCTGTATGCCATCTAGGTATGTATAATTTTGCTTTTAGGAGGTAGTGGTCTGATCCACATGTGGCTCCTCTTTTTACTCGTATGTCCTGTAATTTAATATAGCTTCGTTGTTTTAGAATCAGGTAATCTATAATTGACTTCAGCTGTCTTGTTGGTTGTTCTCAGGTGTACTTATGTATCCATTTATGTTTGTAGAATCCATTGGTAATTTTCATTTCATTGTCCGTACAGAGATCGATTAAGCGCATACCATTATCATTTATATTATCTTCTCCGTATGGCCCTACTATTATTAATTTTTTTTCCTGTGCGGCTATTAAAGTCTCCTAGCATTATGACATCTCTTGTATCTCCGATATCTGTTAGTACCTCATTAAGTTTTTCAAAGAATGCATCCTTTATTGCTACAGGTTCATCATCTGAGATGGTATATATTCCCAGTACCGTTATTCCTCTTCCACATATATGCAGATTCACCCTGATTATATTTTCGTCTATTGGTTCCCAATTAGTTATTTTATTTTTAAATTTTTTATTTATAAGTATTGACACTCCCCGTTTTGCGCGACCATCCTTGGGGACTCCACTAAATATGTGTATGTACCTTCCAATTATTTCCGTTCCGTTACCTTTTCGTTTTGTTTCTGTGAGTGTTAGTATGTCAATTTTTAACTTCTCCGTTTCCGATATTATTTCTGTCATTCTTCCTCTACTCCCTTGAACATTCCACGTGCCACAAATCATGATCCTTTTCTTTGCCATGTGTCGTTTATCATGTGATCCGTCCGTAGCTCCGAGGCTTTGTCTAGATTTTTTGGTAAGTTAACAGATTTTCCAAGTGATGGTGAACCGGTCCATCGCCTCAACCCCCAACCTGGAAGACCAGGTGTTTTATTTTTCGGGGTGTTCATCCCCTAGACTGATTGTCGACCATGTCTGCCCTTTTGATTCAGCTCGTTTGTTCCTTCACCGTTGGGATTTTACTACCCTCTTTCACTTTTGGATCCTTGGCTTCCTCTTCGCCTGTACCCTAGGCAGGGGCCCTCACAGGGTGCTATCATCCGGGCCAGATGAACCCTGGTTTTTTTAACGAGGTTGTTACTCCTCCCCATCACCACTTTTGCAACCTGGCTTGGGACCGGCTTAGGCGGGTTTCGGTCAACAGGTCATTAATATAGATGAGGAACAGAACTGGTGAAAGTATTGTGCCCTGAGGCACACCCGTGTTGATGGTGAATGTGTCTGCCATGCCAAACTCTGTCGAATACCTTTGAAATATCCAATGCTATCGCTCGAGACTCTCCGTAGTTCTCAATTACCCTACTCAATATATGAGTGACATAGGCCAATATATCTCCTGCTGATCTCTGTTTGCGAAAGCCGTATTGATTATCGCTGATTATTCTGTTGTTCTAGAGGTACTTGAGTAGTTGCTGATTGATTACTTACACGTTCCATGACTTTGGAGATTATTGGAAGCAAGGCAATTTGACGATATTTTGAGGGCGTGGTTTTCTTGCCTTTTTTGGAACAGGTTGCACTCGAGCGACTTTCCCGCCGAAGATGGGTAAATCCCTTTTCGGTAAGACACAGAAAAAAACCTGAAAAAGACGGGTGTTAGTTCGTTGGCGCAGTTCTTCAACACGATTACTTTTTTGGCTCTGCAAGCATCAAATTGATGACTTCATACCTGACAAACAGAACACAGGCAGTTAAGGTTGGGGAGGTGGCGTCAGCGGAAAGTGAGATTACCATTGGAGTACCACAGGGTTCCATATTGGGCCCCATTTTATTTCTCATTTACATTAATGACTTGCCAATGTTAGAGTCTTCGGCAAAATTTACACTTTTTGCTGACGACACCACCACTGTGGAGACAGCTGCGGAGGCCGTTGAGGAGACGGCGAGGCTACGGGCGAGGGCTGAGTACTGGTTTGCAGTTAATGGGTTACATTTGAATGTGGAAAAGACAAAGACGGTGGATTTCTCTATGAGGGGTACTCATGGGGTTGATCAGGGTGTCCCAAGTGTTAAATTTTTGGAAGTACACTGCTTTGGCAAGTGCACATTGACTACATTGCGAGAGGGCTTAAAAGCTGCTTATACCTACTGCGAAACCTATCAAATTGTGTCTCTCTAAATACACTGAGAACCGCATATTTTAGCCTGTTCCACTGTAGACTTTCATATGCCATCCTTGCCTGGGGGCATTCCCCACAGTCCGAGAGGATTTTCAAACTGCAGAGAAAGGCTGTCAGGGTAGTCTACGGGTTGGGTCACAGGGATGACTGTGTGGATGCTTTTGTGAGTCTGCGTGTGCTGACTGTGCCATGTATGTACATTGTGGAGAATTTGATGCATGTGAAAAATAACATGAGTATGAATGTGTCTCATCGAGATCTTCATCAGTATGATACCAGGCAGAGGAATACCGACTTATTGTCGACTGAGGAGGTCGCAGAATGGACCAAGTTTTTATGGACCTAAATTTTGTGCTAAAATGTGCTTCCTGTTGCTGTGAGGGCGTTGCCAGTTAGCCATTTTAAAACATATGTTGTGAACGTGTTATAAGGTTCTAGACTTTTTAAATTTGGATTTAGAATGGACTAAGTTATAAAAAATATATATATAATTGCTTAATTTTAATTTATTGCATTGTAATTTACTTGTATTTGACCTCTGTAAGCACAATGATGTATTAGCATTAATAAAACTATTGACTATTGACTAAATTGAGGACAGCAGCAAGACCATTAAATGTTCCTGTAATGACTTTGGAGAGACGTGCTAAAGGCGTTAATTAGTATGCAACTAGCCACCTGAAAATTTTGAGCAGTTGATGGTAGAAAAGTAGCATATCAACAAAATCCTTCATCCATTTTCTGATAGTAATCAAATGATAGGCCCTGAAGGGCACCAAAAGCAACATCCGCAGCTCAAGCTAGAGTCTTTAATGGTACCAATGTGACAAAGTTTTTTTGATTGTTAAAAACAGTTTTGGACAACCGTGTAGGATATTTAACGTCGATGAGACGTCTTTAAGTACTGTAGCCTGAAAATTTCAATAATTGAAGCCAAAGGGTGCCATAAACAAGTAGGACGTTTGACTTCTGTTGACCGAGATTTATCTACTACTGCAGTAATAAAATATGTGCTTTTTTTCAGGCTGCAAATGAAAGCAGAACATATAGATGGTGCTCCGCCAGGTCCCGTGTTTGCCTTTAGTTCGTCCGGGATAATGTGTTTTCAGCAATGGTTTGAACATTTCCTGTGTCACGTAACGCCAACCATCGAAGACCCAACTCTATTACTTTCGCACACTAAAAATTCAGTGAAAAGGTGAGATGAAATTATGTCAAAATTCTGTATGCACACATAAATACAAATTTTCAAGTGCAACCTATGGATATTGGAATCGTGTTTCCATTATCCCACTCCCATGATAGGGCGCTTGAAAACCCTGACGTGTTTACCGATATCGTGGCTGCGGAGGTGTCGGAACAGAATAAAGAATTACAGAAAATTGATCCGTCGAATATCATTTTCAATATTTTAACCCCAAGGGCCAAACCCCAGATATCGAACAGGGTAAAACGTCAAACAAGGCACAACAATATTAAGTTTACAGAAATAACAAAACAAGGTGATAGAACGCTAGATATTGATCAATTGAGTACGGAAATCGAGTTTGTTGGTACTAATGTTCAGAGAGCAAATATTGAACAGAAGCAACCATGCCGCAAACAACTAACCAAGGCCAGTTCATTTAGTCTTGTTTCTCCTAAAGATAATGTTAACACTGTCAAACGTGAATGATCAACAGCGTTCAAGAAAGAGGCGAAAACGTGGCGCAACAGTTATTTTAATAAGCAGCCCTGAAAGATAGAGAAAGGAAATCAATTCAAGAAAAACAAGATAACCACATAAAGATGAAGCAAAAATTAAGACTTCTGCCAAGATAAAGAAGAACAACTCCGTCTTTAAATATCAATGAAAAGTAATACCGACTCAGATAATGCTGTAAATAATGACGAAAAAATTAATTTATGTGAGGAAGTATTTTTGTCCATGCAGGCTGGTCAATGTTGGATCCTTTGCGGGAAGTTCAAACCTTGTTTACATGGTCGGTGCACTGGAGTAGATGGATAAATGAATGATAAAAAGGGAATTTCTATAATGTCTATATTTTGGCTAAACATTGCCTTCCTGCAGCAGTTCTTCACCTTACATGGCATACACAATAACCAATGCCGAATGAAATTAGCCACAAGGAAAAATCCAAAGTGCAGTATTTTGGTTGCATCTATTGCCGGTGTTTAAAGGAAAGTAGAGTAATTGTAACCGATTGTATCCGTGCACATTTCGCATCAATAGGCGCTCCCGGGTACCGCCGCGCCGGTACCATCAATTAAAGCGATTAATTGGGCAGTGCCGTTCACAGGTCGCTGGTGGTCAGAGATGCGTTGAAAGTGTAACGACGAGAGGAAGAAAAAGTACGGCCATTGCTTCGTGCAGTAAGAGGACGATGATTGTTGTTTCGCAACGCGCTTTTCATTATTTTAACGATTGTAGTACGGTACACCTGTAAACATTAATTTAAACGGTGCACGAATGGTCACTTTCACATGTCGAGGTTATCGGGCAAAGCCATATCTTTGTTGAATATAGTTATTTATATTCATCCCGAAATACACCTCTTTGTAGCCTCTTTTGGTATTACTAATGCTAATAAGTAATTCAATAACTTTTAAAAATCACTGATTTAACGGATATTTTACAAGATTAAAAAAAACAAGAATTTGAACTTCGTCTCACGTCTTTTAAGCTAGAGTCACGTTTGAATATCAGCGTGAATTAAAACACTGACAAATAAACAAGTATAAATCAGGTCGCTTTTTACGTTACAATCATGCAAAAATATTTCCATAAAAAAACCTTGTGAAGCAAAAGTTGTTTGCTTCACTAAACACAGCTTTTAGGTCACGCGTTATTGATAATGGATGCCGCAGCATCCGATTCGGATATCTCAGTGGTTGAAGCTGCAGAAAGGTACAATATAGGTTCATTGTGTTTGCCTGCTAATACAACTCACGAGCTTCGACAACTGGATAAATTGGTTTTCAAACGTTTTTAATACCACTGGGACGAGAAAGTTATAAATTAGCGGACCAATTATTAAAAAAAAATTACTTGAGAAAAGTTTAGAAATATTTTAACTAAGCAATTCTGCCCCCAAATTGCAGCCTGACTTTAAAAGCACAGGAATCTTCTTCTTCAGGTGCCGTCTTCGTTGCGAAGGTTGGCAATTATCAATGCTATGCGTATTTTTGAAACAGCAGATCTAAACAACTGATTTGTTGTGCATCCGTACCAGTCACGCAGATTCTTCAACCACGAGTGGCGTCTCTTCTGACACTTCTTCTTCCTTGAATCTCTCCCTGTATTATCAGTTGTAACAAGCTGTATTTTGACCCCCTCATAAAATGTCCCAGATACTGTAATTTTTGTTTTTTAATTGTCAGAAATATTTCTTTTTCTTGTTTATCCGTCTTAGCAGTTCAATATTTATTATTTTTTCTATCCAGCTAATTTCTAGTATTCTCCGGTATGTCCAGTGTTCAAAAGCCTCTAGTCTTCTTATATCTTCTTTCTTCAGGGTCCATGCCTCCATCCCATAAAGCAGCACAGACAGCACATAGCATCTCAGCAATGTGATTTTCAAGGCCAAACTGATATCTCTTGTGCAGAATATTTTTTTCATTTTCATAAACGCTGATCTTGCCTTTTCTATTCTAATTCTTATTTCCTGGGAGCAGTCTTTGTCTTTGTTGATAATGGTACCGAGGTATTTGTATTTTTCTACCTGTTGTACTGGTTGATTGTGTATGTAGATTTGTCCGACATTGTTTGTTCTTTTGCTAATCAACATGAATTTAGTTTCTTTCACGTTCATTGTCAGTCCATATTTTTCGCTTTCTTCATTTACTTTGTTCACTAGTATTTGTAAATCTTGGAGTGTACTTGCTATCAGTACTGTATCATCAGCATACCTCAACTTATTAATGGTTATTCTGTTTATGTTAACTCCCTTTGATTCATTGCTTAATGCAGTTTTCATGATTTCCTCCGAATAATGCCGGTGACAGAATACACTCTTGCCTGACTCCCTTTTCTAATATCATTTGTTCTGTGGTATGTCCTTCCCCCCTTAACATTGCTTATTGATTGTAATAAAAATTACGCTCGCTGATATCTTGTTCCAATTTCCTATTATACATTCTGTTATGTATTGTTTTCAGGAATGCTTTCAAGGTGTGGCTCATGAGACTTATGCGATAATCTGCACATTGTTTAGCGTTGGAACTTTTGGGGATGACTACAAAGGTTAATATGAGCCATTCATCTGGTATGATTCCTGTATTATATATGCTGTTAAATAAGTCCAGCAGAATATTTGTATGTTCCCATTCTATCAGTGTGATTATTTCGGCAGGTAATTCATCCGGCCCTCAGGCTTTCCCACATTTTAGTGTTTTTATAGCGTACACGACTTCGTTATCTCGGGTCCGTTTTCCTCCTGTTCATCGATCCATTCTTCGTTTTCTCTGTTATCCTTAAGGAGTTCTTCTATGTATCTTTTCCATGTCTTTAGTTTTGCCTCTATTTCGATGATTATTTTTCCATTCTCATCCTTTTGTATGCTAGTTTTTTTTGTATGTTCCTGTTATTTCTTTAATTCTTTTATACATCGTGCTTAGCCTGTAGTAGTTCTGTTTCTTCTTTTTTGGATATCGTTGTATGCTTTCTTGTCGTTCTTGAGTCTCCATCGCCTTTCCATCAGTTGAAGTATCGTAGGAGTCATCCATTCTTGTTTTTGGGAACGGGTTTTCTTTGCCAGAATTGTTTCGGTTAGGGAAGATTTAAAAGCTTCCCATTTGTTGTTAATGTGACATTTTTGTTATTTGAAATGTCTATCTCTGGTGCGGTGATGTTCTTCAGATTATCATTGATTTTGTTCTTAATTTCTTGTCTTGTTTCAGTATTATTGAGGAGGATGAGATCTAAATATGGCTTTCTTTTCTTCTTAGGTGTTTGTTTTTTCAGTTTAATGTTGAGCCACTACAGGATTATGGTCGGATGAAACATCCGCTCCTGGGTAGGTTTTCACCGTCTTTATGCTGTTTTTATACCGATCATTTATTAAGATGTAATCTATCTGGTTTCTGACAAGATTATTAGGGTTATCTTGTGGGGATTTCCATGTATAAAGTCGTCGGTTTGGAAGCTTATAGAAAGTGTTTGATATAATTAGAACATATTCCTGACTAAATTGAAGTAGTCTATCTCCCCTCTCATTTCTTACTCCAAGTACCCCATTCTCCAACGTATTTGCCAGCTTCCTTTTCCGATTTTGGCAATAAAGTCACCTAACACCAAAGTGATATCTCTGGGTTTCATCGCCTGCAAAATATCGCCAAGCTCTTCATAGAATTCATCTATCAATTCGTCTGATTTATCTGCTGTCGGAGCATATATTTGTATATGTATATGTATAATATATCCATATTATTATTACTTGAATGCAATTTCGGAAGTTGGTTTCGGCCTTAGTAGGGTATCTATTGCACCACAACCAAACAATACGTCTAAGGAAAACCATAATGAACTTGTGGTAAATCCTGATGCTGAAAATGATGACACCGATTCGAGTTCATCTTCTAATTCAATTTTACTTTTGTCGCATATATGTCAAACGAAAGAAATATCTTAATTCAGCAGCACAGAGGGTTACGAAAGACCTTTTCACCTTACCTAGTACTTCAATATAAATATATCAAGCACTAAGAAATGGAAAGAAAATACAACAATTGCACAAAGAAAGCTGGTACTGATTTGTATGTGAAGAGGACAGCATAACTGATATGCGCCTATGCGTGATGTGTTATTGTGTACTTTAAAATGTGTGTTAATGTATGTTTATTTTGTATTTTTTAAAGAAATGTTCCCATTCAATATTAGGATTTATCAAAAACTCCAACTCATTTCCAAATTCAACAATCAACTATCCACATATTTGATAAATTATTCATTAATAATATATTGAAAACTATGGAGGCTAATAAGATTTTACTAAAAAATTAGGTAAAAACGATTGCTCAAAGCAAGTAGACTTATTATTATTTATTATAAAAAACATTGCTTTTGGTATACCTAAGTAATAGTCTTGAAACCAACAAAATATACGTCCAAATATGTCTCTATGATATTGCATTGCTGCAATGCTCTTTAAAGTTAATTTAATGTTTTTGTCTAAAAAGCAGGTTTTCTTTTTAGAATATTATATTACTATGAAGATTCTTTGGAGATATGAATACATTTTGGAATTATTTTAAAAAGTTCTTTGTTTTTTTAACGTTCCTTTTGGTATATTTAATTAATATAGTCTTTAAACCAACAAAAAATACGTCCGAATATGTCTTTATGATATTGCTCTGCTACAAACTTTCTTTGAAGTTAAATTAATGTTTTTGCCTAAAAAAGGCACTTTGCTTTTTTAGGAAAGTGCTGGATGGTATACCAAGTACAATTTTTAGATAAAAAAAAATAAATTCATAGCAGGTTTTTTTTTAGAATATTATTAGGTATACTACTACGAAGATTCTTTAAAAATATTAATGCTTTCTAGAATTATTTTTAAAAAGCCCGATATTTTCTTAAAAACGTAGCTTTTGGAATAGCTAATTAATACAGTGTTCAAGCCAACAAAAATATACGCCTAAATATATCTTTATGATATTGCTCAGCTGCAATGGTTTTTGAAATTAACTTAATGATTTTTGCCTAAATAATTAAAATTGTTTTTTTTTTTGAACTTGGTATACCAAGTATTGTTTTTAGAACAAAGAAATAAGTTCATAACAGGTCTTTTTTTAGAATATTGTACTACTACGAAGATTCTTCGGAGCTATTAATCGTTTTTAAAATTATTCTAAAAGAGCTCTTTATTTTCTTTAAAAAACGTTGCTTTGGTATACCTAATTAAAACAATGTTTAAATCAAGAAAAAAATACGACCAAATATGTATTTATGATAGCACACTGTTACAAAAGCGCTTTGAAGTTGAATTAATGTTTTCTGTCTAAAAATGCATTTTGTTTTTTTTTTCTAAAACTCTTGGTATCCGAAGTACAATTTTTAAAACATAGAAATAAGTTCACAGCTGATATTTTAAGAATATTGTACTACTATAAAGATCAATTGGAGATATTAATGCTTTCTAGAATTGTTCTAAAAAAAAATCTTTATTTTCTTAAAAAACATTGCTTCTGGGATATCTTATTAACACAGTTTTTAAACCAACAGAAAATACATCCTAATATATCTTTATAATATTGCACTCCTGCAAACGTTCTTTGAACTTAAATTAATGCTTCTAGTTTTATTCTAAAAAAGGCATTTTGTTTTCTTGATAAAACTCTTGTGTAATTTTTAGATCAAAATAATAAGTCCAGAGCAGATCTTTTTTAAGGTATTATAGGTACTGCTATGATAGTTTATTGGAGATATTAATGCTTCTAGAATTATTATTCTAACCGAATCTAACAAACGTCGTTTTTTTCCCGGATTTTGTTAATATTCAGTACAATTTTTAGATCAACAAGAAGTAAGTAGGTCTTTATATTGCCTTTGTGGATTTGTTCTATAAAAATGCTCTGTTTTCTTAAAGAACACAGTTCCTGATATTTGGTGTGCCCCACGATTGAACCAGGAAAGTGTATGCTAAACAAGGGCAGGAGCAATAAAGCCCTCCCTCGGGACGGTCTCTGCCCCAAAGCCCCTCCCCCGGATCCCTCGTTAGGACTTTGCTTAGCCTGGCCTGGGAACGTCGCGCGTCGTGTTGATATCCCCGCAGTACACCCTTGCCAGTCACTTATTGCTTTTTATAATCCCTTTGGATTGATTTGGATCCTCTCAATTGTGCTTTTTGGCCCAAGATTTGAGTTTAACCATAGTGTCTTTCCTGCATTGAGCCTGAGATGGTTCTTGGTATAATTATTAGTAAACTATTTAAGGCAAAGATGAAATAATTCCAAAGCAGGTTTGTCTACCAAGGTTCTTGGGCGATATTATCGTGATCTAGAATTATTCTGAAAAGGGACTTTGTTTTCTTAATGGTGGTGGCTTTTGGTGTACCTACCTAGTACAATTTTTAGAAAACAAGGAAATGTGCCTCAAGCAAGCATTTCTTATGACATTGTACTATTAAGAATTTTTATCGAGATAACATCATGCTTTGCAGATAAAACGTTTTTCAAAATAGATGTTATCCAGATTTTTTTTGAAAAAAATCAATCTATTAGTGTTAAGCAAATTGATATCTTAAGATGCGGTTTCTTGCTGCTGTCTTTGGAAAAAAAGAATGAGATCTGTCCTTTTTAAATGAATTTAAGCTTTTTTATAGTGAAAGTCAAAGTCAAAGTCAAAGTCAAAAATACTTTATTAGTGCAGATAATGTTCTTATTCACAAAGCAGGTTAAAATAATTAAATAAAGTATACTATAAAAAACAGGAACAAAAAAACAATTTTAAAATAATCTAAAAGTAAACAAATTGGCATCAAACAAAACATCACTATACATGTTATATAATAACAATATTAAAAATGCCAAGAAATATAACCTTAAAATACAGGCACATAGAAAAAAAACTATAAATAAATTAATAATGAATTTAATATTTATAGAAGAAAAAAACTGCCATAAAAAATTAATAATGAATTTAATATTTATATAAGAAAAAAACTCTGCCACAGTGTAGTAGGCCCTACTCACCAATAACCTTTTTAAGTGACTTCTAAATAATCGCAAAACATGCAGAGATTTAATATCTGCCGGGAGATGATTATAGATTTTTTTACTTTCGTAAATTAATGATTTTTTTGGTAAGGGTGCTTGTAGGGATAGGAAGAAGAAGATTATTAGCACCATGAATATTGTGCAGTCTAGGAAGACGTTCCATCGAACCTAGAGTGGCAGTCTCGAGAATAAGAGATGTTAAAATCTTCTTGTCTATGAAAATTGGACGACATGATTGCCTTTGACTAAACTCCACGATGTAACGCACTGCTTTCTTCTGAAGAACAACCAGAATATTCAGCAAATACTGGCTACTCATGCCCCAGAATGGTATGCCGTACCTCAAGTGTGAATCGAACAAAGCAAAATACACATCTCGTGCCACTCCAGAACCAAGTGCGTCCCTAGCAGCTCTCACTCCAAACATTCAGATGACAATCTTTTGCTTAGGTTAATAATGTGATCCCTAAAACGTAACTCACAGTCAATGAAGACTCCCAGAAACCTAGCAACAGGTCTCACATCCACTGGTTCATTGTCCAAACTCAGCCCCGCCATGTCACATCTGAAACCCATTACATGGGTTTTATTAATATTTAAGGAAAGTTTGTTACAATCAATCCAGACCTTTATCTCCATTCTGCCTCAAAGCATCAAGAGAGTCATTGCACCATACAACAGAGGTATCATCTGCAAAAAGCGTAAAACGATCAGATACTAACCAGATCGTTAATGTAAATTAAAAACAGAAGGGGTCCCAGAACAGATCCCTGTTGCACCCCATTTCCGATATCTAAAACTGTTGACTTACAACCGGACACAACAACAAGCTGCCGTCGATCCTCCAAATACGAGCGAAACCAAGCAAGAGAAAGGCCCCTAAATCTATACAACTCAACCTTGGAAAGCAATATTTCATGGTTAACGCAGTCAAAGGCCTTGGTAAGATTACAGCATACCGCAGCCACTGCCCTACCATCATTAAGATCGCTGTAAACGCTAGTGAGAAGAAATGATAGACAAAAATAGCATCGTGGTTTCCCAAGGAACCGTGAAACCTAAATTGCCTTGACGATACAAGATCGTGTAACTGAAGGAATATATTCTGCCTTTAGCGGTCTTTTCAATTACTTTGGATACAGTCGAAAGCAAAGTTATCGGACGATAGTTAGAAGGATCCTGAAAGTCGCCACTCTTATGCAAAGGAATAACCTTGGCTGATTTTAGGCAGGAAGGAAATCTACCTGTCGATCACAAATCGTCGATACCAAATGCCAAGACCTCCAATGCATCATCAGGCAATACTCGAAGTAATTCGCAAAATATTTCATCGTCACCACACGACTTAGAATTCTTAATATCACCAAGTGCTTCATAGATCTCACACTTTAAAACAGGAGTAAAGCAAAACATACGTATGCGAGATAATTTAGAGGATTCTCCGAGGTTGAAATTTTATCAGTCAAACTACCAGCCACACTACAATAAAATTAATTTAATGTATTGGGATCTACATCAATTTCGCGACAACTATATACTGCGAGGGACGGTTACACACTTATTCTCTCACAATAGACCAGGATTCCTTTTGCTTATTTTTAGCCTCCGACACTGCTGTAGTGAAGTTCCTTAGCTACTTTCACCAATCGAGGATAAATGCTACGATATCTATTGCAATAAGATACAAAATCAGGATTGTTTAGGAAAAACTTTTTAATGTTATTAAGCCAGCGCAAGTTTCTAGCAGAAATCCTTAAACCCTCCGTAAGTCAAGGTTTCCTCTTTCTTGCCTTATGCTTGATCCATCTCAATGGAAATGCCTTATTAAAAACATACAGTACAACCGAATGGAACGATACCAAAGGCTCTGGAGACTGCCTTATTCCCAACCAGTTAACATTCTGACACAACTGACGAAATTTACAAAAATTATCACTACTAAATATTCTTCCTCTTCTTCGTTGAGTCTAAGGTGAACAAAAATAGCTAAAACTGCTTCATGATCAGAAATACCGGCACTCACAACTGAACAACATACAACACTACAATCCGAACACATGTAATCAATAATACTCGACGATCCGCTGCAAATACGCGTGGGTGAAGTTACATGCATTTTTAAACCATGAGATATAAGAATATTATTAAGCAGAACTGAGTTAATGTTTTGCTGATCCCCAAAATTAATATTAAAGTCACCCAGTAATTGGTCAAGCCTATCCAAAAACTCCCCTGCACGATAAATGCCCAAAACATATAAGTCATGTTTCCTACTATAAATTACAGAGAATTCAAACACTTTCTCCTCCAGAAGGTCATCAAATTTTTGACAGGATACGAGACACTGCTCAAAACCCGACGATTTCTTAATTAAAATTATAGGGCGTGGTGTAAGATGCATTCCTATTTACGAAAAGTTTACCAACAGCCAAAATAAGTATTATTTTTATTTTATAATATACCTATACATTTGTAATAAAACATACATTCTTTTCAATATTTCGTATTCTAATTTTAGGGTTTTCTCCTAAAGAGCAAATTCCTTTGATGAGTTTAGTCCCTACGAGTACTTCTTTGACATATGTCAAAATTAAATAATGCCCCAAACGCGTACCTACCTACAACCGCTTATAGGTTATTTCTAAAAATTTTGATTTTTTAAAGTTTAGGTGCACTTTTCAATACTTCGCTTTTAGGAACTTTTAACCTAATTCTCGAGAAAGGGATTTATTTTTTTAACATTTGCAATTCGTTGCATAAAATTGGTAAATAAAAGTAAGATCATGATTTTGTTGTAGCTGCCAACAGATAAACTTTTTTCATCCTTTTCAATAACCATTAAATTAAAAAATAACCATTCTCTTAGGTTATCTCTTGCTATTTTTACGTAACGCATTGCTGGAATTGGAATACTTAGGATTTTCTTTTCTCAGCATACAAAACCGTTTCTAGGAGTAATCGCAGGCTAATTAAATTGTAAATTAATAAGAAAAGTGGTATTAAAGTTTAGAAAGTGACTACCTTCAGAAACAATTCATAAACGGTTTTAAGTACGCCTCTGGTATGTTATTGAATTTGTACTAAAAATCACACAGAGGTATGATCTTTGTGACGAATTCCTAAAGTTAGAATAGACGAAATAGTGCAGACATTTTGATAAACGCCCAGTTTTTAAAAATTTGAATCAGTAAAAAAATTGTGCAGCGCTCACTAATTGAAACGTTCTTGATTATTTTTGATTACTTTTTGAATATTTGTTTACCTCTTTCTTTAATCGTTGTTCGTTGTTTTCTTTGGTTAATTCGGGTACTTGCTTTATACCGACTTTGGTTTTGATTAATTTTCGGCTAATTATTTTCTTTTCCATTATTAATACTGATAAATTGCCGGTATATATATTTACTCTAATTTTCTAACTTATTATCGATTTCCCTGATAGAAATAAATAACGAATTTTTGATATTTATTTATTTTGTCGCGAAGCTTAAGCTAAAACGAGTTCCACATTTCAACTTTGGGGTAATTCTCGCTTGTGCTGTCTAAAAGCCCCTGGCGCCTTAAATAAATCAACCCGCACCCTACTCTCCGGCATTTGAGCTAGGGCCTAATTAATACGCTCGGCGGCAGCTCCTTTTAGCCTACGCATTGACATACTTTATTTCATTCGATATCTAATTTTAAAATTCTCGAAATAATTTTTTTTGTTCCTTCGATTTGAGATTATTCACTCCCAGTTCCTTCTAAGCTGAAGTGAAGGTTTGCGCTCATTAGAAGGACAGAAAGAGCGTAATAAAAAAATTTGCGCCCAACGTGGGGCTTTTCGCATCGATATACGCTAGACAAAACGGTTCGTGACAATATACAATCGATTTTATTATTTCCAAAGGAAATCAGCATACCAGTGGCGTGTCTATAAGCAAAATAATATTATTTTAGCAAGTGTTTATTATAGATAAATAAGAGTTTATTTAATATCTAATATATTTTGGCCCTAAAAGGGATATTTTATTCAGCAATTTTTCACATCACAATTTAGCCTTGGAAAAGATGTGAAAAGTCGTCTTCTGAGTAATCGGTCGTACTATCGCCATTGGTATCCAGAGAAATCATGAGCGGTGTTTCTTAAGAATTTAAAGGTTATTAGGCAGGTTTGTGCGCAATAATGTTTGTATGGAACGAAAAGCGGGTACTTCGCCCGTGTAATAGCCGAAACAAGGTTGAAAATTGGACCTTCCTCAGCTTCTCGCATCTTTAATTGCTGTTTTATTACTTTCTCTAATTTTGAAACAAACTTATAGCCATCAGCAGAATCCACTACTTATTTTCATTATTTTTAGATGAACATCCTTTATGATGAATTTTATTAATATAGCGTTTTTATTGTGATTCCCACTTTTCTATACCCTACCTAAAATAAAATCCCGATTACATCTATTGAGACGGCAGCATTTTTCAATGTCCACCATCTTTAATCGACATCGTCCGGTGACCTTTGGATATACAAAGACAAAAAGCTCGGCCAATTAGCCTAACGCGTCCGAGAGAGACGTCATCACCAAGTGACTTAAGCGGTAGCGGCGAGAGCAAGTGAGACGGATAGCGTAAAGTGAACCCGAGGCTTTTAATAAAAGAGAATGGCAAAAGAAAAAAGTAGCATCGGCATGGATTAACAGTAGCTTATTGGTAGAGTGGCAGTGGAGGTAGACAGGTTCAAAGAAGAAAAGGTTGTGTCTTGTGATTGGAAGCAGGGCCGAATTTGGAACGAATTTTTAAACGGTTTCCTAAAATAATTTACATAGTATAGACAATACGAATTCACCGGCAACCCTCTTACGCAGTACCCTGACAATGTTTTTAGCAGAAGGTCACAAAAGACGTTGTCAAAACCTAAGACTCTCAACCACCTTGAACACCATCGAGATAGGGAAATTGTATATGAAGTTTGAAGCGAAAATCTGAATAATTTCCGTAGATTTTAATGAAGTTTTAACTACTCCACTCTAAATAACGACCTACATTTACAGATGCCTACCAAAACTGGGGGACACCTTGACTAATTTTTTAGTGCATATTTTTAGATATTATTTTAACCTTAAGCCAAATATCTAGGTTAGAAAAACCAGTTCGGGGGCAAAAAGTTTACATGTTTTAAGATATTTCGGATGAAAGAAATTTTGTTTCACTAAAATCTGGAAATCACGATAGCTAGTATCAGCAATATTTTTCTAGAAAAATGTGGTACGCCACTGTTTCTTACAGGGTCTAATCGCTTTTTATTGACAGTCCTCCGACTAAAATTTATTATTAATGCACTATATACGTATTTACAAATTTACAATGTAGCAAAGCAATCTGGAGACATCGACATATACACATTTGATCGTACCAGTAGGTACAGGTAGGTACCTCGGTAACTAAAAGATATGCAAAATAGGTTTAATTAAGGAAAAGGTACCATTTCAGGGGCCATTAAACCCTGCCAATGTTGTTAAAAATCATAGCATTACTGTCAATATTTTTATCTGAAATATGCTATCTTCATATTTATATTTATTATTCATATAAAATTATTTACAACATACTTAAATCATTTTTTCATATAAGAAGTTTGACTTCAAATATTAGAAATCAGAATTATTGTTAGATTTTGGCAGATTGACATTCATTTTCAACTGCTATTTTGGGTTTTGGTATTATAGTAGAATTAGTAGAGTAGAGTACATGTTTTTTGTTTAATTTTAATGTTTTTTTCTCGCATATCCTTATATCTATTAAAACCTTATTTTCATTTTATTTAGCTTTGTTCTACTTCCGTTTTATATGATTTCACCTTATTTTTGTATATAACTTTTATAAATTTTATTTCACTTTATTTTCATTTTATTTAACTCTACTTTGCTAAGTTTTTTTTTATCTAACTTGCATCGGAATTCGAATATATTCTTGCTTGTAAATTCCTGATGATCTGTCGGAAGCCGAAACTTTCAAGGGGCGTAGCCCACGTTACCGAAAGTTGACAGACACGTGATTGATCATCCTGAGTAGCAGATGCGTGCTTATTCACAGCTACTGGATACTACAACCTAAAAAGGATGTATCCACGTAGTGAAAAAGCTGACAGATGACGTTAATGACAAATGACAGGTGTGCGAGCATGTAGCGGGAGGTGCATATGGAAAGGGGAAATAGATTAGAGAGCAGGAGGCTATACCTATACTTTTTAGCCCTATTTTCATTTTTTTTAACATATTTTCTTAAACCTCTTAATCCCCCTTAACCAATGATATATCGCACTTATCTGGAAGTGAAAAAAATATATTCAGACGCTGTGATGCAGGATATTTGATGCCAGACACTCACTACCTCTTTGGAAAGGTTCTAGATTTGTGTAAAATATGTTTCGGTTATTTTTTTATTTTATGTTTTTTTAAAAGTGGGTACGGGTACTTCATATTTCTAAAATATTAAAAATTTAAAGACAAAATTTACGTCTCAGAGCTACTCGTGGAAATCCGTTTAGTATAAATATGCGCATTTCTGGAAAAATATTCTTTTTATCTTTTTCAGGTAATATCCTGGACGAGAATACTATAGCACCGAACATTAACAAAAGACTAGAAGGTCCACTCTCAGTCGGCACTTTTAATGTAGCACTTACAAAGGCGAGACGTCAGACTTCCACGTAACGATTAGATACGAGGGTGATACGTGGCACGAGACCTGAGCGTTTAACCAGCATTTCACCAGGTTCCGTGACGGGACAAGGAGATAAATACTGGGGGCGAAGCTTAGAGGGAACCTTCTAGCCTATTGTTAATGTTCGGTGACTATAGAACCACGTCTGCTACATCTTCCTTTGTAGTACCATTGGTATTGTTATACTCCAAGCATATTACTATACTGTGATGCTGCTACTAATACGCTAAAGAAAATTCAATGAAAATCAGTCCGTTCCTGTACCACTGCTACTATGAACCAAGAATGAGCCATTGGTACCGTCCCACCCCGTCAGGTGACCCGTGGCATGGTACCGCCTGCCCCTCCACCGAAATCAGAGCACACTGCGACCCTAGCGAGGCCTTGGCCGGCACCTCGCGCACCTGCCGCCTTTGATAAGTCGCTCAGTACGATCACGGTACGCCGTGTACGAACAGTCGACGATCGCGGTACGCGCTAGAGCGTGAGAGAGATAGGGAGAGAAAGAGCGCACCGGAAGAGATCGCGATTGTTTGTTTTTTTTTAGGGCGAGCGCGTAGTTTGTTTACTTGGTAATTAGTGACATTTTTATGGTGTTTTTTCTTAATTGTGGCCTTAAGGGATTACATTGCTATTGCTCGACTTGATATCAAGGTACACTTGCTCCTAAAATGGATCGTAGATTTATTTTTATACAGGGTGTTGATTCGTTTGAACAATGAATATTTCGGATGCAAAACGGTTGAATCTATTTTTTAAAATAAATTTGTAACAAGGAATTTTCCAAAAATTGGATTGGATATTCACTTATTTACCTTCAAACTTTTTTATTTTCTATATTTCTACCTTTTTTATTTTTCTGTATTTTCTGTAAATCAATAAAACAATAGCGTCTATTGGTACAGTTGAAGGAACTTTGGCTATATGATTTTAATTTATTTCTTCTAATTGGTAGAATGCAAATCTTGGTTCCTTAAAGGCACTTTAATAACTATTACTTATATTTTAAAAGAAAATTCATAGAGAAGCTATAACTCTATAACTCGTCATTAGAGCACGTACAAGTATAAAATATGCTTTAATTAATTTATTAGACATTAACTAACAGGATCATAGCTGTATAT
>JAEQML010059909.1:0-27966 GCA_016904865.1 Pissodes strobi | reverse complement strand
ACATTACCTTGTTTTACCTTGGATGTTATTGAATATACTTTCTATATTTATATGTATATCTTAGTATGATATACTAGCTACTTATTATATGATAATAACATCAGGACGAATTGTCGTCCCCTTCTGAGTAGCAGGTTACGGAAACATCCTTCAAAGACTGGTTGTGAAGTTCAATTTGCTAGCTATTTTCTTCATAGATTTTACATCATTTCTCCAAAGGGATGACAAGGCACGTTGATATAGTAAATAGTCCATGCAATTCTGGATTTTTGTATAAAACACTATTATTCAGGTAGCTGCGCATTAGCTGATTGACTGGGAGTTAGCTGCACTGCTTCACAAGGGGATTAGGAAACACTCTCACAATATTCCAGATCAATGTGTGTCACCTCATAACATTTGCTTTCTGATACCGCTCTTTACTTGTATTTTTATGATGTAGCGGCGCTATCGTTTATGTGCTACTACTTTTGTTTATTTTCTTGGGTCTCAAGAAAACTACTACAGCATGTCTTCAAAATTAATCGTTTTTAATAGAATATTAGTACTCTCTACATAGTTCTGAGCCTGACGCATTCTCAAAATTTTCAATTCATTTATTTTTTAATATCATTCTCAGCTCTCTTTATGTGGTGGTGTTCTACTTCTCTTTGATTATTTGTGCAATATGACTCACGCCTAGCTCTCATTCCATCTATTCATCTATAATTGTAACATTATTACGTTGGTTGTTTATTTTATCTCTTTGATTCTATCAGGACCTCGTGGAGATATTCTCAACGACACTTTCCGTAACTCTTCACTTGATCATTTCTTAAACTCTTCCAAATGTTGGCCTTTTGATACTGTACGCTATACAGCATTTTTATGATGCCGTCAAGTCATCGCCTTTAAGGTCATTTTCTGCTTCTGTTTGTTGATTTGGATCTCTAAAAACTACTCCAGCTTGCCTTACATGATAACTAGACCAGATTCATTCCAAGGGTGCGTTCTGCTAATGTATTTTTATAACTCTGTAACTCAAACTCTTCATCTTATTTCTTCGCTTCTAATATGATGTTTCCAACCTCAATCTCTCTCTATAGCTCTGGACTTGGCGCGTTCTTAAACTCTTCAATTCATTAAGTTGGGGTTTGGACTCTTCGGTAAAATGCACAACACAGTTTTATCCACAATATCAAAACAGTTTTGGCACTTGACGCGCGTTTTACTAATCATGTTATCATTACCAGGAGATGACTAAAATTATAGGTTTTAACATCTCCTGATGATGCTAATATGGTTAGCGGAATCCGTGTCTAGGACAAAAAATCTGTTTCGATATTGTGGATAAAATTGAATTGTAGTCTTCTATTCAATACCATACCATTTCATTGTCTACTAATCTATGTGGTTGTGTTCTAATCCTCTTTGATTGCCTATGCACCACTCCAAGGTTTCAATCTCTTCATCTATAAATTGTAATATTGTAACTCTAGTTTTTCACCTTTTCGATCCTAATATAATCTCATGAAGCATGAAGGTGCTTTCAACGTCACTCTCTAGAACTCTTGGCTCGATATTTTGATCCGTTTTCTATAGGCCATTTTTACGACGCCATCAAGTCATCGTTTTTGTGAACATCCTCCTCCAGCTTGTCTTCCAAATGGCTCGCCCAGATGTATTCCAAGGAGATGTTCTGTGTATGTATTTCTATAACTGTAACTCTGGTTCTTCATATTATTTCCTCGTTTTAACATTATATTTCAACATGAGCTTGACTGATTTTTAAATACCATTCCCTACCTATCTTTATGTGGTTGTGTTCTACTTCTCTTTGGTTGCCTGGGCGACATAACACGCGCCTAAATTCCATCCCAATGTTTCGATCTATTTATCTATATTCTAATATTGTAGCTGGTTTCTCATCTTATCTCTTCGATTCTAATAAGATCTCGTGAAGGTATTCTCAACGTCTCTCTCCCTAAATCTTATCTTCCAAACAAAGGCTTTTGATACCGTTCTTTACGTGCCATTTTTATGGTGCTGTCGAACTATCGTTTTTGTGATCATTTTCTTCATCTATTCATTTATTTGGATCTTAAAAACTTCTCCATCTTCTTTTAGCTTGCCTGCAATACGACTCGCCTAGCTGTATTCCAAAGGTGCGGTCTGATTATATTTATAACATTGTAACTCAGATTTCATTAAAATCTCTTCTCACTTTCTCCTTTAGCCTGATCTTCTTAAACCTTTTCAAACAAAAGCTATTAAATATCCTCCTCCACCTGCATTTTTATGATGTTTGAACTCTCTTTTAATCACTCAGGAAAAGGCTCAACAGACAGCTTTTCTTTGATATAAAAGTTAATAAAAACTTAATTTGTTCGACTCGAATGTAACATTGAGTTTGTTTATTATTTTAAGCCAATTCTTGCAATACCTATCTCAAACAATAATATTTCCTCTTGTTTTCTTCGTCTTTCGAGGAAATTTCGTGTTTTCATTTCTTAGGTGACAGGTAAATATGATTTTGACAGTTAGACAGGTTAAACTCAAATTCAAATTCAAATTTATTCAAATATGTATAAAAAATATATAAACAACAATTTGAGACTCACAGAATAATAAAAATATTCTACACTAGATTTATGTGCACCTAGCTGAATTAACAGCTGTATGTGCTCCATTACAATTTTGTATTTGAGATCAACCTTTTGATCAAATATTAGTGACTAGTTATGAATTTACAGAACAGGATTACCAAATCAAACACACACACACACATACATACACATCAATCACACATAACAAATGGCAACAAACGCAATCCATGGAAAGCAAAATTTGAATCTACAATTGGTTCATTATACAAAAAATTGTGATTAAGATACACCTAGAAAAGTCTTGTAAAAGCAGAATTTTTTTGAAAGATATATTCCCTACATGTTTTGCTGAACTTATTACGGTTTCTTATATTTCTTATGTCAGTGGGAAGTAATTTATAAAACTTTGGCCCAAGATAGTCTATAAATCTTTGATTTAGGTTCTTATGACTCATTGTAATTTGTAAATTTTGCTGGATCCTATTCCTTGTGCAATGCTGGTGATTCATAAACTTTCTTAAAGGCTCTTCCTTATGAATATATATACAAGATGCCAGAATATACAATGACCTTACACTAAACACATCAACGTTATATAACAAACATGTTGGATACCTCCTCTCTTTCTTATATATTATTTTTAATATTGTGTTTTGTATCACATTAAGTTGTCTCAATGCATTTTCACACAAACCAATGTTTCCAGGACACGGTTCCCTGCAGATTTTTAAGGCATATTTACTTGTTGCTTGACAAATATGGCTTAGACCAGAAGTTCGTTTAACCGAACTATGACTTCAGATGGTTCTTCATGTGCTTGGACTCGCTATTTTATATAAGTTAAGTTGGCAACGATGTCTCGGATGTCAAGGTATTGGAATTCGGAATTCGTGAGAGATCCGGGCGTTCCTTTACGCTGCGGACCTGACGACGAGAGGTCGGCATCTTTTGTGAAGCCTTTTTAAGGTGCCTCATGGACTGGTTGTAACAATTAGGGTCATTATTTTATGATATTTCTGTTACATTAAGGTATTTCGACCCTAACCAGTGTCAATGTCATGGAGGCTACCTATAAAAGTGTTTGTTGAGTTATTAGAATCCTACCTGCACGCAAAGAATCTATGTTGCTGTTGCTCTCATATCACCGATGCTTAGAATTGACTGTTCTGTTGAAGAAATCTCTCTTTAACAGACATTTGGTTTTATTTCACTAGCCATTACCAGGTAGTCCTATAGTGTCTCCTCCACGGATGCCGCTTTAGCACACCCATCTTATCGCTTTCCTTAATTGCGATTTATATTTTTGCGTGTTTTGTGTTACAACCACCACTTGCATGTTATGCCCTTGTTGCTTATCATCGGCTGGACGTTGAGTGGCCATGTTTGGAAATATTAGGTTATGATTTGGAGTGCTTTGCAGGTGCATGGACCGTATGCATACCTATATACTAATACTGGTATTAATTTGGATAATATTTTTAAATTATAAATAGACTTCATAAGTTGTAAGTAATGTCATTTACCTTTTTGTAAGACTGTCCTGGCAAAGTTTAGATTTTCTACAGCTTAAGTGACTAGTTTCACATGCCTTATTTTATATCCTATAGAGCAACTCATTATTTTAGTAACCTATTAATTGGTAAGTAAGAGTTGGGATCTGACGCAATTGTCAAGTATTATGTTTTTTCTTTTGCTTTATTGTTTATACATGTGATGTAAACTGAACTGTATAGTTGCTTTTTTATATCAAAGGATCTCATCCATAGTAGGGAAATAATATAAAGTATTTATTTTGAGGAAATATTATGTCTTATTGAAAAGCTCCTCCAAAAATTACTTTTCAGTATTTAATAACATTATAAATTCTTCCTGGTTGAGTCTTAGTTATCTAGGTGGCGCCTAATAACATCATTAAAGCATACTGAAAAATCCACCAACCTAGCTATCCAGTGTATTACTGGCTGCCGTTCGCTTCTATTGGTAAGTTTGTTAAATGGGTTTAAGAAAGCGTTGCCATAACTGATTTTCGATAAGAAGATTATACTCATTTAAGAATGATAAGATACGATCTTTCACTAAGCATTCAACGAGCCTGGAGAGAGTAGACAGCAAGAAAAACTGTCTATAATTGGAGGGAGTGGAATGATCATCACTCTTGCAAAGAGATATTGCTTTAACTAATTTAAAGTAAGATGAAAGGCACAAAACATGGCAGAGATATTAATAACGTCCGATTGAGTAGCGATGACCCTATTAGGTAAACTTTCCAATATCCTGAGATATCTTCCATCATCAGTTGCTGCTTTTTTCTTCATTATGGAACGTATGATTTTTTCAATTTCAATCACTTCACTAACTGTTCCCAGTGATTCAGTCACATCTACATTAGACAGATATATTAGTGGGCTTGTGACTGGATGAAGGCCAATGGCAGAGTAACTATTATTTAGAGAGTTACAGTGGATATTTATTTCTCAATATTTGCTAGCTCTGTTAGTAATTTTATTGACAATAGTCCATGATTTTCACTGTTTATTTATAGAATTGGAAATATATTTAGTTTTTTTAGCATTATGAGTGACGACTGTGTAGGTTTTCATGTAAAAGCAATATGAGCATGAGCATGGAGAATCATAATGTCAGCGTACGCCCTCCAACGACTGTTTAATAACCTCAAGTCAGTCATCTTTTTCTGCCTTTGCGCTTTGGCTTTATACGACAAACAAGAAATGTGTGGTTGCCAATGTTTGCTAATGCATGGTAGAGAGCTTCCAGAAAATCAGCTTTTCGAAGGAAAGATTCACAGAGTGTACGAAATTATTGAAACTTATAATCATTTTTAATTCTGTCAAGACTGTTTCTTGCCCTCATAGGAATTATGGCCAAAATGGCATTAAGATCCGAGAGATCGGGATCAAACACCTTGCAGCAGATATTCTCTTGCGTTTATCAGACAAATTGTAACCTGTTACTCCACCTCAGTTGTAGGCTTTTTGCCTATGCCTCTGCTCTGATCCCATCAGGCTGTAAAAAGCTGTTTACTGGTCCGAACAAAGCTGAAGAACCTAAATGAACTGGAAAATACTCAACGTTTTGAGGAACAAATCTACCCCCGTTGTCAAGAACGAAAAATGAACGGGGGTAGCTTTGTTCCGCAAAACGATGAGCATCTTCCAGTTCTTTTGGGGTTTTCAGCTTCGTTAGGATCACTAAACTAGTACTTGTGCTATTTATACCCTGGGACCAAAGCCGAACGCGGCCTTATTCAAAAGCCTACAATTAAGGTTGAGTAAGAGACAGCAATTTGTCTGATGAATTCTCCACACTAATATAGGACATATCTGCAAATTCTCTTGCATGTTTGAAATGATATAATCTATAGTTGCATAGGATGGTTTTGCTACATGAGTCAAGCTGTGAACATGCATATGGAGATCAAAGTAATCAAATAAGTTAAAGAGCCTAAAAGTAGACCTGTCATCTTTATCTTCAAAATTTATGCTTAGATCACCAGCATGTAAAACATTACGATTTAAAGGAAACTGAAAAAAAAAAACGAGAATTCGAGCCTCTGCAAGAATATATTAATATCACGGTTTGGTGAGTGGTAAATGCAAACAATAAAACATCGAAGCTTCGAATGAATAATACCGAATTCAAATTTATTTTTAATAAGTATCTACACTATTGAATTTAGCAATAACACCACAATTCCCAGAAGTACATAAATTCAGTTGCACAATAGTGTCACCATGTTCGTGATTTTAACACTGAACTTTGAAACAGCAAAATAGGCTGATATATGAAGAGGTTCTTCAGGCTTCAACCAATGCATACGGAACTCACAATTTTTTGGAAATCTAAAATTGCTATCATTTTTTTAATATGTTAATCTCATTAACATCTTAATGATGACATTCTCGCCTTCTTTTCAAGAGTCCCGGATCTTGGTTTAGTCGTTGTCGTGACCTGCCACTTAATTGAATCACGTAAAAAAAATAAAATGTTATGTTCTAATTAATTTCATTAACAAATAGTCACACGAGCTCATTAAGATCACCATCTATTTAAAGGCCATTGTATTCATTTCTATGTAGATACAGTTGATTGTATGTCCATTTACATTGTTTATGAAACTGTTGTGCAGGGTGTGGTATTTTTTAACGATAAGCCAGTTACTTAAAATTAATTAAATTTCACCTCACTCTTGTTACTGAGGTGGAAAAAATAATGTAGTTTTGGTCGAATACTAAATATATTTTCGCAAATATATTCTGCGTAATTGTTATGTGATATGCACTTATAGTGACTTAGATAGATTAATTGCTGTAGTAGTTTAATAATACCTATATTAAACATCCTTTAATTATCTATTGAGTTTGACACACAAACCTTTTACCAAACTAATAGTCTTTTTCTCAAAAACGTGAAAGAAATTCAAACTCATTACCCTGTTAAAATGATATATGTGCGTCAGCATGAATATACGTTTCACAAAGATAAATTGTTCAAAGCGTTGGACAAAGTAAAATATTGTTGCATATTCACATTAATTATTATTCATACTAATGATGTATTTAGAGGAGTATCTCATTTCGACGCTAACAAATTATTTTGGTGTAGGATACACAGTCAAGTACACTCCCACAATGTTTTGTTTAACAATATGGCAGATATATAATTGATGGCAGCGATAGCCTGGAATTGAGCATTTAGAAATAATCGACTAATATAAAAAGGTTAAATAATAGCTATTATAATATAACATGTCGCTTTAGATTTAAAACACAACAGAGGTTTTATGATTTTTTAGATTTAGTGGGAGCGATACGTAAAAACATCTGGCATATTATGATACAAGCATGCCGCTTGCTAGAGTTGTTCCTTATACCTCAAATAATGTTTTTTTCCGAAGCACATGACATTTCATCCCTTAGGCATAGAATGAGTGTGTTTGCTTCTAAACAGGGGAAGGTTTATTGAACTATATTGCATTGTGGAAGATCTTCGTAAGATAGGAGTCGTTTTCGATTAATTTCTGGTTGCAGAAGCGATTGGAATAGGTTATAGGACCGGAAATTTTGGGTATATGGCGCTACATTTAAAAATGGCCGCGGCACGGGTACGCAACTCATAAAAATCGTCTCCGTCAGGGATAACTCCTAGGGACCTAAGCTATCTTTTAAGAAAGGACGAAGGTGCTTGTTATACAGCAACTTATGTGTGATTTCCAGTGAACATCAAGTTACTTGCGATGCTATGCCTGAATGAGGTTTTCAGTTTTTATTCAAACATTTTATTAAGTAGTTAAATTTTTAATGAAAATAATTTTAAAATCAATATATTTCGAACAACGCAACATCCCCATCCACTTCTTCAGCATCTTCGGCTTCCATTTCTTCGTCATCTCCGGCATTTACTTCTTTACTACCTTAGTGCACTTCTTCGGCATCTCCAGCATACACTTCTTTAACATCTTCGGACACGGCTGACACTTCGTTTCTGGAAGATCAATACAGCAAGTAAGTATACGACCGCTATACTGGGGAACAAATACATACCTTTGGTTTGGTTACTGCATTCGCCTTTGCACATCCTGCAGTTCAAAGTACACGTGAGTCTGTTGCGCTTGCAAGCGCATCTCATTGTGTTTCACCCCGTCATGCAACCGCAGCGATCTAGAGCCCGGCAAGCAGACCATATGTCAGGTAGAGTAGACCAAACAGGCTTCCACTCCCTATTATCTCGGGTCCAGCCCCAACTTTCAGGAGATGGAACGTCGCACCGAGTGATTGCGCGTCCCCAAGCCTGACGTCCTTGGTACGCCGCCCTTAGGATGTGCGGTCTTAATGCCGCAGATGTCAGTGGGATGAGAGTGAGTGGCTGGTTCTCTGTCGCAAACAGGTGCTTTCTTGCTTGGTTTACGGATATGCACTCTGAGTCTGGCGCGCCATACAACTGTACCGTGTACTTCTCAAGGGCCTGCATTGTTTCTTCGTCAGGTGTTGAGAGTGAAGTAAGGGCAATTGATCTGAATGCCCGAATAAAGGAATCATCCTTCCAGTGCCTCCAGGCTATTCTCTTCCCCTTGGACAGAGGATGTGGTATCTCAGCCCAAAAACGCATGGAATCTGCGCAGCGCAATGTATCTTTCCTCGCCCAGTGCACGAGCTATGCAGTGAATGCCTAAGAATTGCCTGTTTTTACCGGAGCCATATAACACCCAGAGCTCTACAAGCCCAAGATTTTCGAGGGTGTGAAAAAGCGATGTCGCCAACACATCAACATCAGTGTCAGTGCTGCGTACGACGATTTTTTTAGCACCGTGTATCACCGCATCATATACATGAAGCATTATGCGTCCGTCAGCCTCCTCCATGGAGTCACAGTGGAAGTCTTGGAGATCACTGTCAATGCAGGTTGATCTGATGCGCCCGTCTATATTCGCCACAAGCGCATTTCTTAGAAAGTCAGACCAGTCTTTTGGCAGGACTCCTGAAATAAACATAAAATGAGTTACTTATTAAAACAATCGTTAACGTATTATTCCCTGACAAATTCGTTTGGCACTCCGAATCTTACCTTTCTGAGGATGCTGCTGTCGCCGAACACCGTTTCCACGACTATTTCGTGTCCCGTCTTTGATGTTCATGCCACTGTAGAGGTCCCATGCAACATCAACACGATTACCACTTAATTTTTGAAGTAATTTGCAAATATGTGGTTTTAACTGGCTTTCATTTTAATGATCGAACGTCCCTTGCCCCGGGTTTGGCTTTCTGTGCGACCAAATCGCCTTCAGCCAAAACAGCAAGAAGCCTAGTATCACTTAATGATCTTGCGCAGCGTTCAACATGGTCAAAAATAACGTCCGTTTCACAGGGTCTAAGAGGATTATTCCAGGAGGGTGGGTTGGAGCACATAAAGCAAATGCCATCTTTTACATTGACAGCTGTTGTTAAAGATCTAGTAGATCTCCGCTCAGATTTGTCTGCTCCATCCAGTGCTGTTGCTACGTGCGTACTCTGATGTGAAGAGGATGCCTTCAGGCTTTGGATCAGAGTATCTACCCTTGAAGTAGCGGTAAACTTTAAAGAACAGGCTTTGCGCCACCAAGCTTCGTTTTCAACTAACGCAGCCTCAATTCCATGGCCAACATCCACCGCATCAATAGAAAATCCAGAGGGTAACTTAAAATTAAAATGCCTTATCTTCTCCAAATTATCAGCAACTGTTACGTAGCCCTTATTTTTTAATTTTGCCAAAGGATTTTTAGGGGGACAAATTGTTTTTAAACCAACTTTTTGGCATAGGCAACACGTCTTCAAATCGAGAGTGCGCATGCGGGTAGAGGAACAAGTGATTGGGGAGCCACCACCTTAAGCTTGTGTTTTTCCATTGTCTCTATTTTGGCATAAATCACCTAGGGTAAAAAAATTACAGTTGAAATTCGATTTTTTTTTGAATTAGTGAAAATATATTTCCGGTTGATCCGGAACTAACATTTCCGGTTAAACCATAAATTCTTTTTTAGATTGGATCCTTAAGAGATAACAAAAGAAAACATTTGGTTTAGACATAACACAATATGTTTCACAAAACTTATCTAAAATCATGCAGGGAATTTAAATATAAAATATATTACACGTTCCATTTAAAATGACGGTGAATATCCTGAAATCGGTTATACACATCAAATTTTGCTACAAAAACACTCTTTTCATTCCCTAGAACATAGACGTTCAGTTGCTGACCTGAAGTTTCTATATAAAGTTTTGCATAATAGTGTGGAATGTAGTGAGATACTGAGCCGAATATGTTTTCTTGTACCTAGGGTTTCGGCTCGCCAATCACAAACGTTTTATAATCCTACACCGAGAACAAATGTTCGTAAATATTCGCATTTATATAGAATGTGTGAAAGTTACAATAAACATCGGGACAAATTTGATATATTCTATTGCACTCTGGCGCACATAAACATAAACGTATTATAGCTTGTCATTTGATGTAGGTATTGTGTTTATAATTAAGTTATTTTTAAGCATATTTTCTTATATTTTGTATAGGTTCTAGTTAACCCATTTGTTAATTGGTTTTTGTGACTGTGAAATGGGTTTATTTAAATAAATAAATAAATAAAATAAAAAAGTTATGGGCAAGTTCCGATATAACCGGAAGTGGTACGACTGTAAAATACATTAAAATTATAGAGAATCTTGAATAACCCTGGACTCTCACAATTTAGAATTTTAATTATTGCCTAACCACGAAAACTTCTAACGAAGAACTATACAACCGTGATACGCCCTGCATAGCACCCATAGAGTCAAACGGTGGACCCAATGGGCTTAAAACCTATTTCATTCGCTTTGACGCGCGGCGTCCAGAAATTATTTGAAAATGACTCTCGTCTTACAAAAATCGTCCATAAAGCAATATAGTTCAATAAACCTCCCCTGTTTATAATAGACACCCCCTTTTAATCCCTAAGGGATGAAATTTCGTGTGCTTCGGAAAAAAACATTGCCTTAGGTATAAGCAACAACTCCACCATACCCCATGCTTGTATCATAATATGCCACATTCTTCGGTGATTTTTAGTGAACCGCGGCCACCAATTTTAATTTATTTTTAATGCATACTCATAGAATTGTTAATAAAGAACATTTTTACGAATTGGGAATACTCGCTATTTTATTTTAGATGCTACATAGTACAGCCCGCTTTCAAATACGACATTTCTCATTTTAAACTGGTATAGAATACCAAGACTTTAATGATAAGAAAGAAAGCCGGCTGTATCTTATTAAAATATTTCATAGTGGTAGAAATAAATCGCTGCAACATAATATTTTAGTTATTAGAATGGCTGCTAAAGGGCACACATACACTGAGAGAAGTGCTTTAATGAAATACGCACAATTGTACACAAAAATTGTGTCGTAATGTGTACTTGACACAATTTCTGTCATAAATGTGCACAAGATTGTGCAAAAATAATTCTTTTGAATTTCTAAATAATATAATATTACCGGACATATTCTTGTAACGCGATTAGTTAATTGCTTAATAACCAGTCAGTATGCCTGGTTCACTCAGTGGTGTTAATATTTATAGGTGTGGATCGTAGAGCAGACAGTTGGGTGAAGGCGCCACTATATTTTCTAATAAGACTATATCAATGATTTTTAAACATTAAAATTAGGGTTGGAATATTTAGAATAATACCCTATCTAAGAATATTGAGAAACCTGAAAAGAAATTACATAAACTCAATTTAACCTTGACTTACTGCAGCCAGAGTCATACTTTAAAATATCCCGGAAGACGGGCATATGAGGGAAGATCTCTTAAACGGTTATCACAACGTTTACCTGCCACCGGCATCATCTATCGCCCCTTATGTCGAAGGCAAAAGACAGGTCGTTCAGAAGAGAAACAACATTTACTTCTAGATAAGGTAAGCACATATGTAGCCCCTCCACGCTTTCCGGAGGGCAACGAAATAAAGGTTATTGTCAAAAAAAGAAAGCCACATTACTAGGACAAGGATAAAATTTGTTCACTCTAATTAATGGAAGAAGTCTTATATTATGTACTATTCATCATATGACAATATCATTTTTACGTGTGCCTTATTTTAAAATATAATATATATTTAAAGATTTACATTACGATTTTATTTCAAATCGTTTTTGCCGAATGGCGGAAGTAAAATAATCTATATACATAGCAAACTGAAACGTGAAATTTAAATTTAAATAGTGAACAAGTTTTAAGTCGTTTCCTGACCGATACAAAAGAAAACCTGAGAAAACAAAAATAGTTGCAAATAGCGCCCTCTGGAGAAAAAATTAAAATTAGCGGCCATAACAAATACCATTTTTTTTACGAAGCCCTGTCTTTCAAATAAACTAGAGCTGGTTTAATTTGAATGAAGGATATACGAGATATAATAATGTTAAAGTTAATTTATTTAGTAGCTTTCCCCTCTGATGCAAGACGCAACGCAAAAATTATCGAACTATAAATTTCCATTTTCAAAAAAGTTCATCTGTTGAGAAAATACACATTTTGTGTTTTCTTGTAGTATTTACGCCATCCAGCAGCTGACTTAGAAAATGGAAAATAATTTCCAGCCGTTTCATTTGGCTATTTTTACTATATTATATTTTTTTTATTGCAATAAACTACGATAATGGATTAATGAGATACAGACGGTCTCTTTTCTTATCTGTACACCTTGTACATCATACTATATTTTTGGTGCTTGCTTTTAAATAGCCTTTTTGCGAAGTGTATCATTTATGATAAACCTGGACAATAATCCAGTCAAAATACACATTTCAATTTACAATAATTCGCATAGAGCTGAATTTTGGTATCAGTCTTAAAAATACTATTATAAATAAAATATCAAAAATCCCCACCGATCCCACGTCTACTAAAAAATGTATTTAAGGTCAAAGTCAAAATTATTAACATTGAAGATGTTTTTGTTTTCCTATTATGGGGTATCAAATCACGAAAAAGTGCATTGCTACCAAAAGACAACCCTGTGAATTGTCTTTGATGCTACATTTGGCGCCTAACATACGTGAGAGATCGTGTTAGTCTGTTTCTGAGGACGGAATCGGTTCAAATAACAAAAATAGATTAAGGCTAACTGAAACTAATCGAAAGCTGACTGAACGACTAACCCAAACTAAGTAAAATTAACCAAAGGCACAAAAAGGGTTAAAATGAATCGGAACAAATTAAAAAATAAAAGTAAGTTAAAACTAAATCAAAGTAACCGAAATTTGGCGAATAACCAAAACTAACCATAAAAATTAAATTGGTTATAAACTATCGGATCCGGTTCAAATTACTAAAATAAATTGTAACTAACTGAAACTAACCGAAAGTTGATTCAACGACTAACCGAAAGTAACCAAAAGCTCCAAAAAAGGCTTAAACGTATCGGAAAAGATCAAAAATAAGTAAGTTAAAATTGACCAAAACGAACCGAATGTTGGCGACTAACCAAAACTACCCAAAAACATTGGATTCGATTATAACGTATCGGCCGGCGCCGATTAAAATGACTAAAATTAAAACTAACTGAAATTAACTGAATATTGATTGAACGACTACCCACGACGACTACATAACCCAACCTAAGCCAATCTAACCTAAACTAACCAAAAACACCAACGTATCGAAACAGATTAAAAATCTAGTACAAATTAACCGAATTTTGGTGAGTAACCAAAATTAACCAAAATCATTAAAATTGGTTATAACATATCGATCGCAAAGTTGATTGAATGACTAACCAAAACTAATCAATAGTAACCAAAACAGGCTAAAATGTATCGAAATGGGTTACACAAATTGAAGTAAGTTAAAACTAACCAAAACGAACCGAATTTTGACGACTAACGAAAACTAACCAGAAACATTATATTTGACTATAACGTATCGGAGCCGGTTCAGATGAATCCTTTGCTTTCTTGACAGTGAGTTTCTAAGGTCGCATCACGACATGAAAAATTTTAGTGAACGTCACGACACGGTTTATGCATAACTGATTATAACGTATCGGAACTCGCTCAAATAGGGAAAATAAATTGAGACTAAGTGAAAATAACCGAAAGTTGATTAGACGACTAACCAAAACTAACCAAATCTATTAAAACTCATTATGACGTATCGGAACTGGCTCAAGTAAGTAAAATAAGTTGAGGCTATGCGAAACCAACAGAAAGTTGATTAGACGACTAACTAAAACTACCCAAATCTCTTAAAATTGATTATAATTTATCAGACCCAGCTCAAATAAGTAAAATAAGTTAAGACTAAGGGAAATTAACCGAAAGTTAATAAGACGACTAACCAGAACTAATCAAATCGATTAAAATTGATTATAACGTATCGCAACTGACTCATACGACTAATAAGGGGAGACTAAGTGAAGCTACCCGAAAGTTGATTCGACGTACCAAGACTAACCAAATCTATTAAAATTGATTATAACTTATCGTAACCTGTTCAAATGACTAAAATAAATTGATATTAAGGGAATCTAACCGAAAGTTGTTTAGCAGACTAATTAAAACTATCCAAATCTTTTAAAATTGATTTTAACCTATCGGAACCGTAAAATAATTTGAGACTAAGTGAAACTAACCGGAAGTTGATTGACGACTAATCAAAACCAACCAAATCCATTAAAATTGATTATAACGTATCGGAACCGGTTTAAATGACTAAAATAAGTTAAGACTATGAGAAATTAACCGAAAGTTGATTGGACGACTAAGCAGAACTAATCGAATCTATGAAAATTAATTATAATATATAACGGATCGGAACCGGCTCAAATAAGTAAAATAAGTTGAGACTAAATCGAACTAGCCGAAAGTTGATCAGACGACTAACCAAAACTTACCAAATCTCTTAAAATTGATTTTAACGTATCTGAACCGACTAAAACAACTAAAATAAGTTGAGACTAAGCGAAACTAATCAAAAGTTGATTCGACGACTAATTAAAAATAAGCTAATCCATTAAAATTCATTTTAACGAATCGTAACCGGTCCGAATGACTAAAATAAGTTGACACTAAGTGAAATGAATTGAAAGTTGATTAGACGACTAACCAAAACTAACCAAATTTATTAAAATTTATTATAACGTATGCGAATCGACTCAAATGACTAAAGTAATTTGAGACTACGTGAAATTAACCAAAACTTAATTGAACACTAACACGCTAACCAGCACTAACCATATCCATTAAAATTGATTATGACGTATCGGAACCGGTTCAAATGACTAAAATAAATTAAGACTAAGGCAAACTAACAGAAAGTTGATTTGACGACTAACCGAAAATAATCTAATCTATTAAAATTGATTATAACGTATCCTAACCGGTTCAAATGACTAAAATAAGTTAAGACTAAGGAAAACTATCGGAAAGTTGATTGGACGACTAACCAAATGTAACCAAATCTATTAAAATTCATTATAACGTAACGGAGCCGGCTCAAATAAGGAAAAAGAGTTGCGACTAAGAGAAACTAACCGATAATTGATTAGACGACTAACCAAAACTTACCAAATCTATTAAAATTCATTTTAACGTATATGAACCGACCAAAACAACTAAAGTAAATTGAGACTAAGTGAAACTAATCAAAAGTTGATTCGACGACTAACCAAAAATAACCTAATCCATTAACCCTAGGTTAGTCGCGCAAGAATTGTATACGCGTATAGTGGCGTGGGTGACATGTGTCACCCACGCGATTTAAATCACTTTAATAAGAAAAAAAATTATAAATAAAATCAATGGTCATATTTTTGGATTATTGGGGGTGTTTAATATTTTTATAAGACAAAAAATATTTGCTAATATTTGTAACATATTTTCGTCTTCAGTAATATGGTCGTCCTGTTCCTCATCGCTTATCTCTTTATACTACTTTAACCAAATATCTGGATCACTACTTGTTTCAGCCATTTGTCGTTTAGGTGGACGGTCCATTATCTATCTGCGAAATACACTGTAATATGTACATACAAATATAATATGTACATAGAAACAAATGCATATCTACATACAAATACATATACAAAAAAAACAAAAAAAAAATAAAAAATACACACAAATACATATGTACATAAAATACAAATGTAATATGTACATACAATGTACCAATACAGTGTAATATGTACATATAAAAAATAAATTGATTTGAAGAACTAGGTAATTGCAAATTTGTATTTATCCTCAAAATTTGGGATATAATATTAGTAAGAATTATTGTGATACATCACAAAGCCTTGTATACAACTGGTGACGTCTACTGCCGCAATAAATACTTAAACATAATACAAAATATCTTAAAAAACCTATAAACACACCTTTTCAAAATAACCACACGTTTAGTCGCGCGGGGGACAAATGTCACCCAGTCGAATATTTCAGGCAAAATACGGAAAACAACTAACTTCTCAATAAACCCGCCTAGGATACCATAAAGAGCTTCGAATGTTCAGAAGCTACTAAAATCCATGGACGCCAGAACGTTCCTGTTAAAAAACTGTGTTGTGAAGAGTGGGAGTGGGTGACATATGTCACCCGCGCGACTAACCAAGGGTTAAAATTGATTTTAACGAATCGTAACCGGTCCGAATGACTAAAATAAGTTGACACTAAGTGAAATTGATTGAAAGTTGATTAGACGACTAACCAAAACTAACCAAATTTATTAAAATTGATTTTAACGTATCGGAATCGACTCAAATTACTAAAATAATTTGAGACTAAGTGAAATTAACCAAAAGTTAATTGAACACTAACACTCTAACCAACACTAACCATATCCATTAAAATTGATTATGACGTATCGGAAGCGGTTCAAATGACTAAAATAAGTTAAGACTAAGGGAAACTATCGGAAAGTTGATTGGACGACTAACCAAAAGTAACCAAATCTATTAAAATTCATTATAACGTAACGGAACCTGCTCAAATAAGGAAAAAAAGTTGCGACTAAGAGAAACTAACCGATAATTGATTAGACACTAACCAAAACTAATCAAATCTATTAAAATTGATTATAACGTATTGGAACCGACTCAAATGACTAAAATAATTTGATACTAAGTGAAACTAACCGAGGAATGTGAGACGAATCGAATGCAAATGTTATTTTGCTTCTTACAACCACACATAACGTTATAAATTGTAAAAAAGAAAGAAACTTGAAGTAATATGCATTTATTTGGTATATTTTGATAAACTAAACTTACGTAATCTAACCTGATCTCACCCAAAATTCTATCAACTATATATTTCCACACAATTATTAGTTTTCTCACATCTCAAATTTAATATGCGTTGCATTCTTTTTCGGCATTTTCAATGTCCCCCCGGTGGCATCTTTGTGAAGGACTGTGAATTTTTTTAATTGTTTATGTAATTCGGTTTTATTAGACAATATGCTAATAATTAACAAATAGTATGGTAAAAGTAATGATTAATAATAATTATTGTTGATTTCGGAAAAATTTTAGTCTGACTGATAATTTCCAAATCCTTCAACAGTACTGTCTTCTTCGCCTTCTTCCTCGCTCTCTTCGTCCTCTTCTTGCTGGATATCTGTAGATTCTTCCAAGAAGAGAGATGCGTCAGTTGTCTCCTCATTCATATCATAAGAACCTTCATCTGTTGCATTTGATTCAATATTAAAGCAAGACTGGCCTAGACAATTTGTACATAATGGTGAACAAAATAATCCGACTTTTTTATGGTGTTATAAAGGAGTTTTTCTGGAGCAGGTGGAAGTAAAGGTTGAATTGGCTCCAAAGTGTTATGGCGAAAATTGTTGTTAAGTTGTTAATTACCTTCCTTTAAGATTGCCATAAGGCGAACGGCAGCTGTCCATCAGAGAGCACGGGGTGAGTTCGTCGAAGGTTTAGCTTGATAATATTAAATAAAATATCTTGGACGCCACTAATTTTTTATCTAGATGTTAAAGTGGGAAGAAAATCAGAAACCGATAGCTTTGACAGATACTGACACACATTTGATTCTCCTAATAACCATTTATTAAATAATCATAAATAATTGAATACACTATAATGTGAGAATACCTATTTGGTTTTTTTGTTATGTAAATTATTAAATTAAAAACTACTGAGTGACTGTTTAACTTATCGACTCTACCTTCATCATTAAATGTTTATGCTTTGCTTTGTCAACAAGATCCACTCTTGGACAATAGAACACAACTTTTAATCAATAAGAAAATGAAAAATGTAATTAAAAAAATACCATTGAAAAATACCCCACCCTTTGTAACTTGAAAGGTTTAACCTATCGAGACCTTGATTTCAATTTGAGAATGTCCTCAAAAGGTCAACATGAAAGAGGATCGAGTAAAGAAATGATATTAGAATAAAAGTCAATTATAAAATTAGATTTAATACAGAGTACCGAACATTCTCTAATTGTCGATCATAATCTCATCAACTGAAATTTTATTCTCCCACATTGCAATGTACAAATATACAATTTGGTTATAGCATTCGAGCTAAGATGTGATTAAATAGTTATGTGAAGGTTAAAAGCCAATTCTAAGACTAAATTCGCCTTAAAATACCTATATCTAATGAAAATTCATGAATTTTCCCCCTTAATTTAGATTAAGATTAAGCTGATATCAAATTTAGATTATAATATAATTAAATATACTGGCCGTGATGTGTCTCCTATATGGATCCCCAGATCTCTAGTGTACAGGACTACACATTCCTCACGCCGAGTGATATATCAGACGGGACCATTACCAGGTCGGATGATTACAAGATCAAGATAACATCTCCAATTTGAATCAGAGCATCAGTGCATCAGTGTATCAGTGCATCAGTGATAACAGGAACCTAGTGATGAGGAATTCTCCAAAATGTTCAGGGATTAACTTATGTTAATCATGGCCTAAATGGCGTTTAACAAACTAGATCATCTAGGCGAAAGATGGAACCAAAGCAGGCATTTGCAAATCCGGCGTCATCGGATAAATTACCACGAACAAAGTGACCAGGACTACATTATCAACCTTAATTAGGTTGGCGAGCCATTACAAATTGATATTTACTCAAATCCCTTTTACAAGGCGAAGGATAGATATCCTTAATCAATTTGGCCTCTGTCACAGGTCTGACCGTTCCGGTCGTCGCGCCGTGCAGAAGTGTCAAGTCAGTCGCAGATGAAGGAAAACCAATATCCTCTGACAATCCGTCAAAATACAAAAGTACGTTCAGAATCTTGATTCACTGAAGCTGGACTCTGATTTACTCCGAGCTCCACGCGTTCTGTACCATGATACTCACGAGAAATCGCCTAAAGCTTTCCGAAGACAAGTCCGGCCAAGAAAAGAAGAAAAGAAGACGAACACCTGTCACATCCCAGCTGACCACTGATAAAAATGAAAACAACAAGCGATTTGCCGGTCATTTATCACTTGATTCAAATAAGCAATTGTTCCATGTAGGGAATTAAAGATAGAAGAGTTATCCATCACGATAATGCAGGTATGTATACAATAATAAAATATCTTAAGTTAACAAATATACAAGCATTCTCAAACTAATTACATGTTTACGTTTTGTCAATTAACAATTCGTTCATTTTTAGGTCCTGTATATTATTAAAACTAATCATATTACATTACAATCGATGGTATATGCGAACAAGAGATATGGATTACTTGCTATACTATAACATTAGAATTAACACACGAAAGATGCCTCGATTACATGAAAAGTTTGAAATAACTAGTAAGGTAAGATATTATTAATTTGAGTAGCAACCATTGTGCAGTCAATCTATGCTAATAGGTGTCAGAGGTGTACTCCTAACTTGTGACTATGCACCTAAAACAAACTTTTAATTGACATGTTCAATTTTAGCATATACTGGACTCGATTACATCAAGATGAGAATACCGTCTTGGACATTACCGAAGAAATTACACCAACATGTTTCACAAAGCAATGAGATCCAGTTCAAATGTAATCAAATTAATAAATTATGAATCATTCATAGAACTGTGTATTCTTTAACCTTCACTAAAATTATAAGAAAATAAATAGCATTATTCTAAACATAGAGGTGAGTAATCACATGCTATAGTGTTATCTACCAATTTCTAACCCCAGTCCTTTGAATCCAGTTGATTGCCTAGCCACACTTCATCTTGGTAGCACAGCTTACCAAACAATCAGCTATCCAACTCTTAAAATTTGAATGATATGCGCATTTCCTCACGCAGGCCGCCATTCTGGGTTAAAATCTATCAAATTCGACAGTGTTGGCTCGTCGCTCGTGGTCGTGTCAGATGAGTTGTTTGTGTTAGCCAGTGTCGTAGTTTCAGTTTACGTATATATATTTTCTAGTTACAGTAATTAACAGTGTACATACGTTCTTGAACAAACTTCTTATTTTATAATATCTGTGCTTGTATATAATAGAAATGGATAAACCGCGAGGTGGACACGCTTGTGCCGCTAAAAACTGCAGTGCGAAAAGTTATGAATCTAACAAGAAAATAAGTTTTTTTAGATTTCCCAAAGATGCCATTAGGTAAGTTTTTTTGACAAGCATCTTAAAAATGATGTACTTTTGTAGCCTAGAAATATATTTCATTAATGTAAGCATAGCTGTTTTTACTGGAATGTAAGTAATTTTGAATGTAATACTTCTTACTATGACATTGTTTATCCTAAAATGAAGATTATGTTACAAATTACCTTAAACAAATTAATTGTTTTAGTAGTTATTTGTCTTTTTAGAGCGTAAAGTAACGGATTGCCGCTTGAGAAAGAATATTACTGCAGAGCGCGTTAACCTTTCGCGCTCAAAAAATACACAGAACTTTTTCTATAGCCGCATTTTTTAAAATTAAATGCACATTTTTCTCTCTACTTATTCTGAAATCTGCAAATGGCTTGTCATTTTTCGCATAATATATTCGGGCATATTTAGAGCAGGAGTGCCAGCATCCAAATGCACTACTGTCATTTATTTATACTTTTGGTTGCCATCACTATCCATAGCACACTCGACGGAAAAGTGAGAATTTTCTTTTCCATATACGCTTTAGAGCATAAAATAAGGATGCCGCGGCGTTCGTCAATTTTGCGATTTCATTTGAAATTACTAATTAGTTATTTTGCGCACGGCTGTAGAAAAAACAATTATTGTACAGGGTGGCCCGTTTAAGAGGGGCCTATAACTTATCTCGAAAACGACGGGGGTTGCAAAAAAAAATTATTACAAAAGTTGTTCCTAGTAAAATAATCTTTATTTTCTTTTATATTTTTTAATCGACACTTTTTTATATACAGGGTAATCGAACAAAGTTATATTTTTTTCAATGAAACACCCTATATTTTATTACATTTTTGGATTGTATTTAGTGGGTGATACGATGGGTACCAAATCTGGTACCTCGGAATGTGAAATTAATTTTACTTGATCTCTAATGGTCTTCTTGCTACCAAGGTGAAACTTAGCCAATGTACCGATTTTCAACTGTTTGTAGCTGTGAAAGTGCTATCTCTACATCAAATATTCTGAGAATTCTAAGTAGAATCCAAAAATGTAATAAAATATAGGGTGTTTCATTAAAAAATGTAACTTTGTTTGACCACCCTGTATATAAAAAAGTGACAATTAAAAAAATACAAAAATATAAAGATCATATTACTAGGAACAACTTTTGTATTTATTTTTTTTTGCAACCTTCGTAGTTTTCGAGATAAGCTATAGGCCCCTCTTAAAAGGGACACCATGTGCAAAATTAACATAATTTAAAACTCATATCCATAGCTTTTCAAACCTTAAATTATATTAAATATTAGATTCAAATACATGTACCTCTAAATCGCTTAAAAAGGTTGTTTTACATTTACACATACATATAGACACAACTTAATTGCACTGATGAAAATATCACATACACATGTTACATACACGGCGCACTGTTGCCAAGCGGAGTGGTTGCCGCTCTTTCTTCATCCACACGTTATTTGGGTCAGTTGAAGTGATCTTACGTATAGATGGCGCTAAGCGTATGAAATATTTATTTTTGTACGCCCATGCTATTTCTGATTGTTTACCGTGCTTGGTTTTAGAACCATATATTTAAGTAGTATTAAATATATGTTTAGAACCATATATTTAATACTACTGTTTAGAACGGTAGGTTAAGTTTACTGGTATACTGGTTACTAAGCAAAAACGCGACGGTAAGTAATTTACTTACCGTTCAGCTGAACGGTAAGTAAAATATATATAATTATATCCATAGTAACGACAGAACCTACTTAAGGTTTAGTGGATCTACATGGCAGAAATAATTATCCAAAACACAATTTTTACCATTTTCAAGATATTTGCTTAGTCAATGTCTTTGTGTTCATAATGGGCGTACAAAAAATAGTATAAGCATCTCGAACAGTAATGAGTCCTTCGCTCAGTCGCCAAACATTGTCGTCGATCGGTAAACTGTCCTTACTGTTCTTGATACTTAATATACTATTTTATGAGATTTTTGACAGTATGGCCTTATAACCTGCGCGGCCTTATTACCCGACGGTACCTTAGTATAGTCATTGTCTTTAAACAAAGGTATAGTCCAACTCTTTACAAGTATGTAGTACTTTTCAGATTTGGAACACATGCAGTATTTTTGAAAATGTGATTTGGGGGCATTGAAAAATTGTATCATTCATGGTCTCAACTGGTTTTACTTATTTGAGCCGGGTTTCGGTACGTTATAATCAATTTTAATAGATTTATTGGTTAGTCGTCCAATTAACTTTCGGTTAGTTTCACTTTTCATCTCCGATCTAACGCGGTTAGCTTTACTTAGTCTCAGCTTATTTTAGTCATTTGAGTCGGTTCCGATACGTTATAATCAATTTTAATAGATTTGGTTAGTTCGGGTTAGTCGTTCAATCAACTTTCGATTAGTTTCACTTAGTCTCAACTTATTTTAGTCATTTGAACCGGTTCCGATACGTTATGATCAATTTTAATATATTTCGTTAGTTTGGGTTAGAAAATAATTTTATTAGGTACGTGTGTGGTTATCTTTTAAATAGATGCGAGGAAATTCACACATGTCAAACTTGCATGGCATATTCAAAAACACATCAAGATTTGGATGACACCTCCCTTTATATATTTTTTCGTGCATATGAAAATGCTTCCAAAGATATACGGAAATCTAATCTGAAGAATCCCCACGATGGCTTTTTTGCCTTTATAGCAAAAATTGAATCTATTTTTCAAAAAAATTTCGAACAATTCGTTGTCCTGCCAAATATTTGTCAAAAGTTATAAAGTATTTCTCAAACAGTTCAATTTAGCCACGCTTGTCCCGAGTTCCCCAAGAATTTTGTTATTCAAATAAACATACGAGTTAGGCTATATTATACTTTAAAAGATATTAACAAAAACTTTAAAAGTAGGTATTAATAAAAATAAGCTTATTATATGGAAAACTCAATAATTATACATTTTTACTTTTATATAGATACATATTTGATAACAAACCTATGTCATACCTTAAATAGTTATTTTTGTAAAATAAATCAATATTTCTATGATTTCAGTGGTTTATATTTCCTTTCTTCCCGCTTAAGACACAGTATCTTATAAAAAAACTAAGTATAGGTACCTATATTTAAAACAAAATGTTGATATCTATTTTTTTTGTTCGGCGAGAATGTAGGTACACAAATATACCAATAAAAATTAACTTAAGCCGTTTTGCATCCAATCAACGATAAAACTAAAAAAAAATAAGATATAATATCGCAATTCCAATCCTGTCTATTTAAAATTGAATACTCCTTATCCCGGCCCTGTGTTTTAACCCGATATGGCGTCGGCGACGTCAGATTTTTATTTTCACTTTGACAGGAGAGTCGGCTAGCTGATTGTTTGGTAAGCTGTGTTGTAGTATACACGATATGTGTTGACAAGCAGAAGCAGATGTTGGCGGAAGACCAGATAATTGTACTATTTTATTTTTCTGTGTGTTTTTAACAAAACTTGAATATCTGTCCTTGCATCAATTTTTTTTGAAGCTCCATTTATAGCAAGAAGAAAGCGAATCCCGTTTGTGATGATGACTTGTGTAGAAGCGTCAATTTTTTAAAATACTTCTGCGCAATCGATTAAATCATAACGGTTTTCAAACAATTTAAATACTGTTGTTTTACCCCTTTTGAAAATAGCTGATGTACTATCGCAGCCATTTATTGCATGTAAAAATAAGATATGAGCTTGACATTTTGGATATATAGATAAGCTTTTCGATGAATACATTTTTGTTTGAACATGAGCCTTCCCAAGTTTCAAAAAATAAACAATACTATCAATTGGAGTTCGTGCAGTCAGTATGTATTAACAAATCAACATCTTCATCAGCAACGATAGTTGTAATTGTGGTATTGCATTGTTCTAATTATGAGGACATCGGCGTCATTATCAGCTTGTTTCACTGCAGCTTTAATATTTTTCTTATAATCACTGTAACCATCAAATACTATATAGCTCTATAACCAAAATGACGATATACTTACTGAACGTATTTATCACAAATAACGTTAAATGTTTCTCCTCTATCCCACACATCGTGGTGCAATAGCTATAAATAAATAAATAAATAAATAGCCATGTATTTCCAACAGGCTCAAAGGCCCAATTACAGGAAATTCAGATAAGTATGTAATATGACAAGAGGAAGTAAAAACCTACAAATGCTAACTAATCATACTAGCACATAACAAGTTACGATAATAATAACGGCAAATCTCAACGTTAATAGATGTATACATGTAAATATAAAAAAAGGAAATATATATCTATAATACACATTGGTATACATAACACTAATAAACTAAAGGGAGTAACCAGACGCCTCTCGCAGGTACCTCAAAACAGTTGGTAAGCTGTCAAAATTAATAAATTGTGGCACATTTTGTAAATGAGACTTTGGGATATGATATTTCACCTCGCAAATTCAACCGAAAAAGTAGGTTGATGTCTGGCACCACTGCGAGGTGCGTGAAATGATAGGCGTTCCAACAGAACATTTTTGAGGAAAGAAGGTTATGGAGAAATGATAGTGACTGAGAGTCGCGACGAACCGCCAAAGGCGACTCTACAAACCTCGACAGGATAAGATCATGGTTCAGACCTAAATAATTTAGGAAGCGCCTCCGAACTGACTCGACTGAGTAAGCGTGGCAGTTGTATATAGGGAACCAAACAATGGAACCGTAGTCCAACTTTGATCTCCCGAAGGAGTAATACAAGAGCCTAAGGGTGGACACGTTTGGTGGTAGCATTTGAATCGATAATTTCTATGTTTATTGATTGAAAGCAACTGTAGATGGCGCACTTCTGTGTTCTACGCATTACAGGTGCATCAAATAATGATAATGGGTAGGGGCTAACTCATAATCGAAGAATTTTTCAATTTCATCCTCAAATGCATTAGTAATACTCAAGCGTTGAAATATTAATACAGGATCTACAGGTACCTTTTCATCATAAACTTTTGAACTTTTATGGTGCTACTCATGGCTAAAAGGGAAAAGAATTTGCCAGCACGTTTTAATTTAATATTATTGAAATCTTGTCCTGCCATTTTAGTCATAGAAGCCAATCGCACTTCACGAGCATTATGACAATTAATTTTATTATCACCGATGACTCCACTAGCAATGGAAATGATTTGTTTAATGTCAGGAAAAGGATCATGTGATAATTACTAATCAAAAAGTGTTTTGACGGCTTCAGTATCTCTCTTCACTTGTGAATCACTTGCATCTATATGCTGATTTTTAAATCCATTAGCAAGATTTACACATATATTCACTATAAATTGAACGTCCGATAATGTATATGGGCCGCGTAGGAGCCCATATTATTATTATTTTCAAACTTTTGAAATAGCTATAGCTCAATAATTAAAAAATATACTTTTGACATTTGACTTTGAATATATTTTTTAGCACACTTGGGATCGGTGGGGATTTTTGAAATTTTATTTGTAATACTGTACTTATGACCTGTACCAATTTTTAGCTCTATGCATATTATTGCAAACTTACCACTTTTTTTGTTTATTTTGACTTGATTACAAACTGTTTGTGCAAGGTCTAAATAATTCCGCGGTGTTTTGAACTGAAGTGTATAGAATTAAGTTAATCAAGATCAAATTCAAAGCTCAAAGTAAAATAGTCTATCAAAAGAAATTTGTTATTGATAGAGCTGGTAATGAAATAATCATGATAACTTGGATTGCATTTCAAACTCAAAACTGATACTAAAATACTCTAATGCAAGGACAAATTTGTCATTGATAGAGCTGGTATTAAAATAATCTTGGTAACTTGGATTGCCTTTCTCATCTCTATATTAAATTCTACACTACTTTTTGTAAGTTAATTAAGATCAAATTTATAACTCAAAGTAAAAATTGCCAGAAGAAATTTGTCATGGATAGAGCTAGCATAATCTTCGTAACGTGAATTACCCTTTTTATCTTACCGCCAATCAATGATATCTCTATCCTGAATTTCAAACCTAACTTTTTACCCGGCGCCGGCGGTGTTTAGAATTGAAGTGTGTAGAACCAAAAATAATATTATATATTGTAGATATTCATACAATTCAAAAAATGAAAGAATATTGTCGTTATTATTTTTTTTATTGAGGTATATGAATATAGTATAAAGAAAAGAAAAGTAGTATCTAAACATAAAGATCAAAAAATATGGTATAATTAATGCCATCTTTGAAGAAATATTGAGTTGAATCACTGATAACTTGGATTGCCCTTTTCATCTTACCATTTATAATGCCTCTATCCTGTATTTTTCTTGTAAAGTAATTAAGATGAGCCTCAAAACTCATACTAAAATACTCCTTTGTCAGAAAACATTTGTCATTGATAAAGCGGGTAATAAAATAATCTGATAACTTGGATTGTCCTTTTCACCTTACCACCAACAATATCTCTATCCTCAATTTCTACTCCACTTTTTTTAAGCTAGTAAAGATCAAATTCAAAACTCAAAATAAATACTCTATTGTCTGAAGAAAGTTGACTTAAACATCACAACAAGACAGACAACGAAGGTGCGGGCTTACCCAACTTCAACCAACTTGTAGACGAACCAACTCGAATCTCAGAGAGGGGCGAATTTTCCGCCCTCCTGGATCTTTTTTTCCTACCCACAAATCTTGACCGGTACAGTTGGTCCGCCATTAGGTACTTCAGATCACAAACCTATTACAACGGTTTGTGAACTGCCACTCCTACAGAATAATCCACCATTGCCTCGTAAAATCTGGCATTACAATTGTGCAAACTAGGACCATACAAGAAAGTTCTACCTAGATTTTCCTTGGCTCGACGTTTGCTTGGGCACTGACGACCCGTCAGTCTGCCGCGAAGAGATTACGCAAGTAATCTCCTCAGGAATGGAAGCATACATCACAAATTCTATCAAGGTACCGTCAAAAGGAAAGCCGTGGTTCGACAAAAGGCGCGATAGAGCTGTAGGTAGGAAACAGCAAGCCTATAAGTACTGGCAGCAAAATCAGACCGCTGAAAATCGCAATTATTTTATCGAAGCGAGAAACGAGTGCAAGCGTGTGATCGACGAAACTAAGGACAAACACAATCAAAGGATCAGGAATAAACTTTTACAATGCCCCAGTGGCTCCAGGAATTTCTGGTCGGTAGCAAAGGCAGTAAGTAACAACTTTACAAAAACGTCTCTCCCACCTTTGAC
>MU192663.1:557-27973 GCA_016904865.1 Pissodes strobi | reverse complement strand
TCATTACAATTTTGGTTCGTGAGATTTTTGATTACATTGCATTTGGGGTGAAAGGGAGAAGGTAAAGACTGGGTGGGTTTGTAATGAGGGACGGCGAAGATGCTCGGATAATTCCGATCGATCTTCCTTACAGGTAAGTCGATTGATCTTCTAATTATCCTTCGCATCTTCGCCGTCCCTCATTACACTTTGTAGATGTTTAAAGTATTTGCGATGTAATCTACATTAACTGAAAATTGCGATATATCTGTATTCCTAGATTTGTAAGGCCTTTTTATAAACTAAAATTCAAATTTATAACCATTAGATTTAATAACACACATATGAAGGTACATATATCATGTTTAACGCTTAACTGATATTAACCTTTAACTTATTTTTAATACTATACCAATATTCTTATGTAATATGATAACAAGTTGGTAAGTAAGTTATAATTGTAGCTCCATATTTATATGATTCTTTAGAAATTATGGTTCAGTAAACAAGACGCAAATCCAGTGGGATTACCCACGCCAAGTTTGTTATAGAATTTTGAGAATACTTTTGATTTTTCTGCCGAGCCAGCTGTCTTCTGAATGGTTTGTAATGTAACTCCAATTGTTTGAGCTGCTGAAGTTGCCCCGTGTCGCGTGCTATGTGCCCCAAAGATTTCCGTGTTTATACTGCTGGCTCTTAGTATTAACTTGACACATCTGCTAATGGTTTGACTGCTGTCTGGGTGATAAGGCTTTTTGTGAGTGAGTATTACATTTTCTTTGGTTTTGCTACTTGTGGTATCGATTGCATCTGCAAATGCAACGATCTATTAGCATATTTACAGTATCTGTGAATGCCGTAATTTCTGTTCTTGAACAGAAAAAAATAGGTATGTTCACTAGCTGCAACTGCAATTGCAGACAGTGGAGGGTACGATCGATTGTATCTGCTAATACAACGAACTATTCACCTTTTATTGACTGGTAGCAGCCTTTTTTCTTTTGTGCGTTCTATGTAAGTCTCTAATAGTGTGGCTATACATAGTTCAGGTTGATTGGTAAAATAAGGTAATATCAAATTAGGTTGAAGCCTATTTAAGCCACCTGCTTTTATTTTATCCAAGAATCTGATTTCAATTATGTATTCATATTTAAAAATATTGTCTATTTTTACTTTCCGGTTGTCAGTGTGCCGGTGTGCCGTTATTAGTATTAAGAGTGTTACTAGCTTTAAAGTTAGATTTGTAGATTTAAGGATTCGCGAAGGTACATGCTCTTTAAGCGCTGTGGAACTGGGTAGGAATCCCAAGTAAGTAATTGAGTAATTTGGATTTGGGGGTCTTATGTTAAATGTTCCATTGAGAATCCCTTTTATAACCGCTTCGTCTTTTGTTTAATATTCAATATTGGAGAAAGTGCAGATTTGTGTGAGTTCATGGTAGAGTAGGATGACTCCGAAGACAATTGAATGTTTAGGAGCTCAATAAGTTTACGGTTTTGGTATATATTTGTTGGTGCTTACAAAACCACAAATTCCCCTATTTATTGTAAGTATTTCCGTATTGTTTGAGGGCGCTATCTGTCCTGTCAATGAATAAATAACACTTTTATCGCTTCATTAGGTACGCTTTGTTATAGAAAGGCTCTCCTGATAATGAGGAAGTTTCGTAATTTTTTTTTTTTTTTTTTTTTTTTTATTATTATTGCTGATTTTGATAGCCCATGAAAAATAAGTGAACACGTGTTTTTCTTTTTTCCATAAGCCAAAAAATGAGGCAGATACAACCCTTGAGATGTGCTTATGACGTCATAATACACATGAATTGTTACGTCACACCATGCATAGTATATCCATATATACAAAACTAAAAACTGGTATAGCTCTTGTAATATTCATCTTAGTGGAAATAAAAAACAAGTATCGATTTCTTTTTCACTGTTCTATAGTTTGCAATAAAAAATAATCAGTTTAATTTCTCAGGAGACTTCCTAATTTCCCTACAGCCAGGGAAATTTTCTTCCACAATGGTTGTTTCTCTCTGCAAGGAGATGTGAGTAGGTATTTTTCAGGGTAAAAGATAATAGACTGTTCTGCCAGTAGGTCCCTTTTCTCTTGTATAAACCCGAAAAATGAGCATTGTTGCGCGGGAATAACTACGCTTTTTTCAGAATTTATATAAAACCTAAATCTTGTAATGTTTGTGTAATTTTATTTATACTTTTAAGCTCTCTTTTGAATTACCAATAACTAGCAAATCGACTAAGTAGAGTACAGTTTTTATACCCTTTAATTTTACATATCTCACAACTGGTTTCAGTTTTGTGAAAAGATATGGAGCTGTACATAAACCAAATGAAACACAATTAAATTGGTATAATACGTTGCAAAAAACGAATCTTAACAACTTTTTTGACTACTGTGCATAGGGATAAGGAAATATGCATCTTTAAGATCAGTTTTCCCCAAGAATGCGTATTTAGAAATTAAATTTTTTGCCGTCCTATGTAGTCTTCTATTTTGCTAACCGGAGTGGTGTCCTATTGAAAGACATTTTATAATCCTGTACCCACTCTATTATTGAACTGTTTACCTTTAATTTCTGTCAATTTTGAACGTATAATTGTAGTTCAGACGGTTGGCTAATTAAATTATTGAAAGTGAGGGCTAAGGCACTAATCCCACGGACCATAGTTGTTTCTGTAATTGATACAGTAGTTGTCTTGGCAGGATTTAGTACTCTCTTTGAGATTTAATTTTGATGGTCTGAGGACATTACAGTTGGCAGCTGGTGGATACTTCTCTATCATACTGTTTGTTTTTTTTTTTTTTTTTTTAACTTTTAGTCCTTTTAATAAGTGATTGTACCATCTAAAAACTATCTATCTGATTATGTTTTTGTGCCCGCGGGGTTTTTTTCTCGGCGTTTTTTTTTTTTTTTTTTTGTCTATTAACAAAGCGTGGTCTTTACTTTGTTCTGGGCCATCGGGTGCTTCTGATGATGGTAAGTCTTGATTCGGATAAGTTTTTTCCCCCGCTAGCGTGAGAGGATCTTCTAATGCATCTGCAAATGCAAAAGATTTTCCTTGGTTTGCTACTTATTATATCGATTGCATCTGCAAATGCAACGATCTATTAGCCTAGTTACAGCATCTGCAAATGCTGCAATTTCTGTTTTTGAACAGAAAAATACGTTCATGAATATGTTCACTACCTGCAACTGCAATTGCAGATAGTGGGTACGATCGATTGTATCTGCTAATACAACCAACTATTCACCTTTTTGCTTGCTGCTTAACCCTGGTTATGCTTTCGACTGCATCTGCAAATGCAACGATTTTTTAGCATATTTACAGTATCTGCAAATACTGTAATTTCTGTTTTGAACAGAAACCAAGAGTGTAATAATTCGCTACCTCCAATGCGATGATTTTATGCAAGAGGGTTGCAACAGTATGGTAGTTATTTGTTTTTGGTGATTATTTGTGTTTGTATCTGCAAATACATAGCACTATACCGTTTTATTTTTGTCAATACATATATCCTTTACATCGGCAAATGTAGGGATATAGTGTGCCTCTAACCACTCCAACATAATACACCTACTGACGTGGAGGCTGTTGGGACCCTTCACATCTGCATGTGAAGGCCAATTTTAGTTAAAGTTATTCGCATCTGCAAATGCGAATTTGTAAAAAGGTATTGATATTATTTATTAACATCTCCTGCAAGCAATGTTTACTCCAATTTTTTCCCTCGCCGATCGGCTCATATCAACACGAATTGTTTAAAAATAATGCGTTCCGATATACATCGCTTCCACAAAGCCGAACGATAACATTCCGATAAATTTATGACGAGCGGCTAAATCCCGAGTTGCAATCCAAAATACTGCGCGCGATGCGACACGAATCCATGTCTACGTCCTAGCAAAATTTCTATTAATTTACCTTTTTCCCTTAATTTTGGGTTACTCTGGGTTAGCCTTGGGTTAGTTTTGGTTAGCACTTGGTTAGTTCTTGTTGATTGATCCCCCGTTGCGAGCAAAGCGAACGGAGGGGCATGCAAATCTATAATAATACCCAACTTGGGTTTTAGTCGCTCCTAAATTATGAGTCAGCTTGCCTTTGTGGCTAGTTTTTAACGTTTAATTTCGTGAGAAAAGGGCACTCTTCGACTTACTTAAAATAAATTATTTTTTTTTTTTGAAAATTACTTATTAATGCAGTAATACCAATAATTACAGTATACATAGTCCTTAATCCTCTAGACAGTGTTTTTAACACTGGTATTGAGGATAATTGCATTTAGAAACAGTACGATTTCCTATAAACTCCCTAGTATTGTGGCTATGAATGTCCTTTGAAATTATTATGATAATATTTGATTTTTGAGTTTTATTTATTATCCTATAGATAAGTGGATCATGATTAAATATAACTTTTAGCTTTTGTTTTGCAATATTTGCATCAAATTGAGTTGTAGTTTATAGTCCCACATGTGGCCCATACGGGGATCAATTATCGAAAACGTGATAATAATACGAAGGCATTATAACCATTTGTTTCTATTTTTTATATTCCTTTATATGGTAAAAACGTTTTATTCTATGTACAACATTAATAAATGTGCAGGACGACCGGTATATTTCCTTAGTCAGCCTTTTGATTTTGTTATGTAACCACTTTTTGTGATTGAATAGTATTGCTTTGGTAGGATGTACGATTACGATTAGACGAGATTACTAGAGAACGATTCGAATAGCTCGTATCTTTTGCTTATTATTTATATTCATTTCGATATAATATATTTCAATTCCGAATATATTGTTTCATTCTGTGTATAATTGTGCACAGACGACAAATGTAACAATGTTTTGTCATTCCCTCGTATATAAATAATGGTTTGTTAGTAATTTTTGACTGTAACCCGTTCGTTATTCTAATATAGTTAGTTTTAGAAGTTTGAGAGTATTTCCATTTTAATTTTATTAAGTAAAAATTAAGGGTTACAAGTGTCATATTTATTCATAATACTGAGGTAGCTTAGTATTATACACATCATGATTTTATACGAGAGATAGTTTCTGTTTTTATATATATAAGATAACCAGGTATTTACGTATATTTGAAATTTTGGCATATAATCTTATGTGAACTCACCCCCTGATTCACTTCTTCCGATGAATATTGCTCCCTTTTTTCGCCTCCTTTGCGAGCAAGACATATCACTACACATACACTGTACTTGAAATACGATTTCTAGGCATTTTTCTTCTTAAAACCAAAAGAAAGAACCGATTTACGGATTCTTGCTTGTCACCGATCGGTACAAAATTGTAATGAGGCATCAAGGCGATAAGCTCGAGCGGCTAGCCAGGGTCGGCTGAATCACCATGTTTTTAGATAACTTCTTTAAAAATTGTACCGATTGGGAAAAAGTTGTATACTACAAAGTGTAATGAGGGACGGCGAAGATGCGAAGGATAATAATTATTATTACTATTAAAAAGAGACTTTTTGCATTAATTTGTCGACATTTGAAGAAAAAACAGCATATTTTATTTGGAGGAAAAGTTACTTTTCATGGCTTGCTCTCTATTACCAGCCTCACTCCGTTCGGCTGTTAAACACGAGCGCGCCATGAAAAGTATCACTTTTCCTCCATATAAAATAATATACTATTATCTTAATGAAAGTGTATACTCTTTTATGGCGTCATAGAATAAATACTTCCTTTAATTATTACTGTTTCTAATTAAATGTATTTTTAGTTTATTTTTTTATGTTTTCATAAATTCAACTTCATACAGCATATTGGAGGATTGCACCAAAAGAGAATTATACTCATTAAAGAATTTTCGTATGTGGATTTAATATGTCCATATATTTGAAACTATAAAGAAACCTAGAACTAAAACTTGACAAATAAAAGTAAAAAATTGGATAAATATGTAAATTATTTGGGTAAGAGTATACGAGAGAGTATAGTAGCAAACGAATACTTAACAAAATAACTACAGATACACATATTGATTTAGTTAATAGTTCTATTAAGGCAGCAAACTGCACCATCGAATTAGTTCAAATGACCAATTATCAGAATTATTAATACAGCGAAAGTATGTAATGAACCTTAATATATGAAGTGATCTATAAATAATTAAATTGGACGACGTCTATAGACCTGAAAATCATAATTGGCTATGTTAATGGTTGGAGCGAAATCATGTGGCGATAAACTCGCTAATTTATATAGAGCAAATTTATGTTAGGTTACAAAGGAGGTTTTCGTTCCAACCACCTCGATGATTTATTACTTTTTTATAAAATAAATAATAATAAGTGTCAAAGGTATAAGTTAACACCAATGTTTTCATGAAAATAAGTTCCTAAAATCTGATTTGTATAATTTATGAATGCTCATCAGAGGAAACTCAGTGTTCGGTGAAATAAGTCAATTGTATATCCTTATGCCCTATTAGGTGCTCGATTTTTTTAAATTTGGCATCATCTGTGCATTTAAAGGTGAAATACATGCACAGAAGCATTCAAAAAAGACTCGCACAGCTTATAATGCATGATCTCGCGTTGTTTGCAAACTAATTGGAATTTTGATGTAAATTTATGGATTTTCCTGTGATGGAAACAATTGCGTGACAGCAATTTCACTGACTGGGGAATTCCCACCAGAATAAGTGAAAATGCATAGCAATCAAAGCTGGCCTAACGAAGTCTATTGACACGTAAGCCGCTAGTCAGAGTACCACTCGATGAATACAGAAAATTGCAGATCCATAAATATCATTGGTTTTTTGGGCCAATTCGTTTATCAAATTTTTTTTAGTATCCTACTTTCTTCGCATGGCTTAACGTATCTACATTTTTGAAGATATTAGGCGTGTAAGAGATAACTTGCAACCAACAGATCCGAATAAGTGGAATGGTAAACGAAGTCCAATTGAATTTACAGTTCCTTCAACTATTTTTTTTCCTTTTAATGGGGCACACATTTAAAGTCATTAGACATTACCTAACCAGCCAGAGACACAAAATGACGCGCAACAAAATTAAAATTGTTTATTACTATATATTACTGTTCCATGTATTTTGTCCCTATCCATTTTTATTTCCCAGAGTTTTGCAAGCAGCTCTTAAATTTTAGGGTAACTTATTCAATTTTTTTCATGATGTTCTTGGCGTATCTGCTGGATTTGAACATTTACTGCCGCTTCTCAAGGTTCTTCTTCATCGGTATCAGGAGTGTAAGGAAATAGTACATCATTGCACACAATAAACCCTTGCTCTGCCCGTCTGTTACTTTCAACTACACCAAGAAATATTCTTAACCACTAACGATTTTATTAAAAGCCTAGTCAGCTAGCTGTTCAGCACGTATCGTGATGGTTAATTTTGTTGGCAGATCTATACTCATGATGTGTATTGATTTGTCAGAGTCTGTACTTGGCGACCTGGATAAAGTGCTCGCTATCATATTTTTCTTTCCTGTAATATTTAGTTTATAGTATATGTAAACTCGTAAGCTCTAGATTAAAACCAAAGCAACGGCTGGTGATTGCTCTGCATAACGACTGTGTTTTTTCTATATAACTTCTAAACTTTTCGACTGGCCAAGCAACAGCGAGAGCCTCTCACACCGTTGTGCTATAATTATCGGGTATCGTTAGTTCATTTTGCTCTTTAACTCATTTCCGTGTGGCATTTTCCTTGCTTAGAGAAGATAAAGGTCTCAATATTTCGCCGAATTTATCAATGAAAGTCTGGAATTAGGAGTAGATCTGTAGACAACTGAGAAGCGATTTCACACACAGCAGGATTTACACTAGTTTGATGGTATCCACTTTTCAGATCTAATGTGGTCATGTATTTTGTTCTTTTGCGTTCATGAAGCAGCTTACAGTTCTGTAACAGCATTAAGCTCACGACGCACGATCTTTTGCTTAACGAACATCTCCATGTTTTTGAGCACCAATACCACTGGTAGCATATAGGTAAGCATACACTTCAATTCTATCATCGTCCAGCAATTTGCTTAGTTTTTCCTAAAGTTGGCTCTTTTAGCATTCAAAATGTTTCTGTTTTCCTAGTATAGGGCCTCAAATCATGAAAAAGTACATGCTACATTTGCCACATTCATGACGTCATAAGTGTGAGAGATCGTGTTAGTTTATTTAAACTTAAATTTGATTATAACGTATCGGAATCGGTTCAAATGGCTAAAATATATTGGAACTAACTGAAACTAACCGAAAGTTTATTGAACGACTAACCAAAAGCACCAAAATGGTCTAACGTATCGGAACAGGTTACAAAAATTAAAGTAAATTAAAACTAACCAAAGCGACCCGAATTTGGGCGACTAACCTAAACTAACCAAAAATATTTAATTTCATTATAACCTATCGTATATAATGACTAAAATAAATTGAAAATAACAGAAACTAACCGAAAGTTGATTGAATGACTAACCACTTTAACTAAAAGCACCAAAATGGGCCAAAATGTTTCAGAACAGATTAGTAATGTAAAGATAAATTAAAAATAACCCAACTTAGCCGAATTTTCGCGACTAACCAAAAACATAAAAATTGCATACCGAAACCGGTTCAAATGACTTAATTATATTAAAACTAGCTGAAATTTACCAATAGTTGATTATTCGACTAACTAACCAGAAGTAACCAAAATGGGCTAAACGTATCGAAATAGATGAAAAATATTGTTAAAACTAACCCAAATTAACCGAATTTTGGTGACTAACAAAAGCTCACCAAAACATTAAAATTGCTTATCACGTATCAGAACCGGTTCAAGTGACTAAAATAGATTGGAACTAACTAAAGTTTATCGATAGTTGATTGAACGTCTAACGAAAACAAACCATTATAACCTAAAAGTATCAAAACTGACTAAAACGTATCGAAGTGACTAAAATAGATTGGAACTAACTAAAGTTTACCGACAGTTGATTGGCCGACTAACCAAAAGTAACCATTATTAACTAAAAGTATCAAACTGGCTAAAACGTATCGAAATAGATTAAAAAAATTGACGTAAGTTAAAACTAACTTAAATTAACCGAATTTTGGCGACTAATCAAAAATGAACTGGTTATAACGCATTGGAATTGGATAAAATGATTAAAATAAATTAAAATTAACTGAAATTAAGTGACAGTTGATTGAACGACTAACCAAAAGCACCAAAACGGGTTAAAACGTATCGGAACAGGTTACAAAAATTAAAATACGTTAAAACTAATCAAAGCGAACCGAATTTGATTATAATGTGTCAGAACTGATTCAAATGACTAAAATAAATTGAAACTAACTGAAATTAACCGAAAGTTGATTGAATGACTAATCAAAACTAACCAAAAGTAACTAAAAGTACTAAAATGTGTTAAAACGTATCAGAACAGATTACAAACGTTTAGATAAGTTAAAATTAACCCAAATTAACGGAATTTTGGTGGCTAACAAAAACTAACCAAAAACATTAAATTTGATTATAACGTATCGGTATCAAATCAAATTACTAAAATACATTGAAACTAACTGAAACCAACCGAAAGTTGATTAAATGACTAACCAAAACTAATCAAAAGTAACTAAAAGCACCAAAACGGGCTAAAACATATCAGGCCAGATTACAAATGTCAAGATAAGTTAAAACTAACCCAAATTAACCGAATTTTGGCGACTAAAGAAAACTAACCGAAAACATTAAAATTGCTTATAACGTACCGGAACCGGTTTAAACGACTAAAATATATTAAAGCCAACTGAACTTTATTGAAAGTTGATTGAACAACTAACTAACCAAAAATAACCAAAGGCACCACAATGGTATAAAACGTATCGGAATATATTAAAAATATTGAAGTAAGTTAACACTAACTAAATTGACCGAATTTTGGTGACAACCACAAACTGACCAAAAACATTAAAAATGCTTATAACGTATCAGAACTAGTGACTAAAATAATTTGGAACTAACTGAAGTTTACCGAAGGTTAATTGAACGACTAATCAAAACTAACCTATAGTAACTAAAACCATCAAAACAGGCTAAAACGTATTGAAATAGATTAAAAATATTGAAGTAAGTTAAAACTAACCCAAGTTAACGGAATTTTGGTGACTACCAAAATCTAACCAAAAACATTTTATGCTTATAACGTATCAGAACTAGTTCAAATGACTAAATAAATTGGAACTAACTGAAATTTACCGAAGGTTAATTGAACGACTAACCAAACCGGTTCAAGTGACTAAAATAGATTGGAACTAACTAAAGTTTATCGATAGTTGATTGAACGTCTAACGAAAACAAACCATTATAACCTAAAAGTATCAAAACTGGCTAAAACGTATCGAAGTGACTAAAATAGATTGGAACTAACTAAAGTTTACCGACAGTTGATTGGCCGACTAACCAAAAGTAACCATTATTAACTAAAAGTATCAAACTGGCTAAAACGTATCGAAATAGATTAAAAAAACGACTAACCAAAGCTAACCTATAGTAACTAAAACTATCAAAACAGGCCAAAACGTATTGAAATAGATTAAAAATATTGAAGTTAAAACTAAACCATGTTAACCGAATTTTGGTCACTAATAAAAAATAAACAAAAACGCTAAAATTGGTTATAACGTGTAGGAGCTGGTTAAAATGATTAAAATAAATTAAACCTAACTGAAATTAACTGACAGTTGATTGAACGACTAGCCAAAATTAATCAAAAGCACCAGAAAGTGCTAAAATATATCAGAACATATTAAAAATATAAAGGTAAGTTGAAACTAACTTGAATTAACCGAATTTTGTAGAGTAACTAAAATTAACCAAAACATTAAATTTGGTTAAAACGTATCGGATCCGGTTCAAATGACTGAAATAAATTAAGACATACTTAAACTAACTGAAAGCTGATTGAATGACAAACCAAAGCGAATCATAAGTAACCAAAAGTACCAAAATGAGCTAAAACGTATCGATATAGGTGACAAAATTTAAAGTAGGTTAAAATTAATCAAAACGAACCGAATTTTGGCGACTAACCAAACTAACTAAAAAGATTAAATTTGATTATAACGTATATGAGTCGGTTCAGAAACTAAAATAATTTGAAACTAACTGAAACTAAGCGAAAATTGATTGAACGGCTAACCAAAAGTAACTAAAAATATCCAAAAGCACCAAAACGGACTACAAGCACAAGCCACAGCTACAACGAATCGGAACAGGTTAAAAATATCACAGTAATCTTAGAGCTAATTATAATTAATTATTTCTATCTAAAAACACAGGGTAATTTTTTAGGTCTTCATATCTGCACCTTTTTTATTTTTTTTATGATAATGTTTAGTACTAATGTTATAAATGCATTTCTTTAATTATATATATTACAAAAACTCTTGTTTGTATTTTTAATTTTTGTAACCTCTACGTTTAAAAACTTATTGAGTTACAACACAAATCACATTTTTGCGCTTTTATTCATCATTTTCAATATCTCCGGGTTGCATCTTTGCGACGAACTGTAAATTTTTGATTTTGGCATGCGATTGGGCATTATCATCAAGAAATACAATATAACATTCACCGTAGATCATTGCGTGACTGAAATCATTTGCTTTGTTACTCAATAGTTTCTTCAGATTATCCGTTTAGTGACATTGAAATTATCGACCTTCACTTCAAGCAAATCTTCTAAACCAGATATTATTTTCACCGGAGAAGTGATATCCGTTTCAGCGAAAAAAAGTGTAAGGGATATGTTGGTTTTCGTTAAAATAATATGAACTATTTGGCACATCAAGAATAATTTTATGGTTGGTAAGTTGGATAAAACCTACACCAAGCAGGGTGCGAATATTTTCATGTTCAGCTATTGCCAAAAATTGTAACTCAATAATTTTATGATGCAACCGAACAAAAAGGTCGAAAATATATCTAGAAAACTTACATTGAACATTACCAGTCATCAAGATCATCAACGACAGTATAAGAAACATTTCTTTGTAAAATCTGGGGTAACGTAGACCCAGTGACATTAGGTTTTGTGCATGTTGATTAAAATTCTTGTTGCCCAAAGCATCTAAACCTAAACTAATAGTTTTTTTCGATGGAGTACTCAAACGTCAAAAATTATCGCTAAGCACTTTATCACGAATTTGCCTGGCACGCTATCTTTTTGATATAATATTGGAAGGTCGTTCGGACCATTTATTTGCCAAATTCGTTTAGTATGGTGTTATTTTATTAAAGTATATTTTAGTGCTTTTTGTTCGTTATGTGGACCGTACTTGAACTTTTCTCTTGAATTATTAAAATTCAAGAAGTGTTATGCTTTCTATTTGATAATAATATTGGAAGGTCATTCTTATTCTATTCTTATTTGTAAAATTTGTTTGATATGATTTTACTTTAAAGCATCTTTAGTGCTTTTTTTTCATTATATAGTTCATACTTGAACTCTTTTATCAATAAGGTATGGATATTATCTGTACCAGAAGTTTTTAATTACATTTATTTACCTCCTTTTTTGGTACTATTGCTGTCATTTATTGTATTTAACGATTATGTACGTTTATTTTGCTGTGCCGAACTCGGTCTAAATTCTTGGACTGCTTTTCTCCCCTTTCTAAATGCTGTAATGCTATATTTTTGACGAATAATGTCGGCTTCTCTTGGGTGAACTGAACCTTTTTTAGTTTTCTGCGTAATTAATATTAAGTTATAGTTGTACTATTTCGGTTGCTCTCTTTCTCTCATGTATTCTTGTTTTTTTTTTTTTAACTTTGGTCCATTTTTGACTTTGATTTAAAATAAAGAGGGGAAACCCTATCTATTTAATCCGGAATTTGATTTGAGCAATCGATTCACACAATATTGAGACTCAACTAACCAAAACTATATAACTAACCCAAACTATATAATTTTAGCATATTTTAGTGTAACTATTCACATTTGAAAAAGACGTTACCGTCGAAACACGTGTCATGTTTAAATAAAGTTAGTGGAAATCTTTAAGTGGTTTTTATTGGAACTCGTTACTAGGAAATGTTTCCATTCCTAGGATCCTCCAACCTGTCTGGGATTTCGTCCACCCGGCACGGTTTGTATGGTTCACTCTGATGAGAACTAAGGGTCCGAAACCAGCCGTCCGTGTTCACCTGACGTTGGAACTTAATTCAGTGACAGATAAGTGACAGACAATTTTAGTTTTTAATTACTATTTTGGAATAACTGTCTCTTTTTTTAAGATATCACCTTTACCTTTGTAAGTACTTGCACCCACCTTAACTTATCTAACCCAAACTAACCCACATTATCTCGGCGGTTTGCGTAATTACGATCCCGCGCGGTAGACAAAACTCAAGTTTTTTATTTTTCCCTATTTCTCTCTGGGGTTCTTAGGCGCTTAAGTGGCGCATATTTCATCTTTATTTCTGAATTATTCCCTAAATCTATCTAGAGTTTTGGACAACCACTGCCCACCCTTATAATTTAATTGTTATAATTTCATTGATATTAGATAGTTGTTTTCCCTAGTGTTGAAACCGCCTACAATTGTCGAAGTCGTACCCTAATATTAATAAATATTATAGAACCACTAATTTCAATATATACATATTTTTATTATCATTATTCTTGGCTATTTTTGTAGCCTATTTTGGTTCTTTTCCAAATAAAGAAATAGTATCGTATTTGTGGCGTGTTTTATTTGGCTCTACCACAAGCAGGATTTCTCTCCTTTTACTTATCTTCGTGTTGCTAGTAAATACGTACCGGCTAGGTTTTGAAGGAGAGTGATGGTCTTGCAGCAGGTTCCACGAATGACGCGGGGATCTCTAGTTTAGTCCGTAACCAACTCGATGGCGCCCAATGAACCTTTCTCCGGATTATTGAGCAGCGGGCAAATTGCGCGCTCACTTTACAGCTTGCTACAAGGCCCTGTACTCTGACCTGGCTGGTTATTGTTTTAGCTGTGGATAGCTTGTCGAATTCGGTAAGTGTACACTAATACTAATCTCGGTGGAACTCGTCATAGCTCCACGAGCTATATATATTATTATAATATAAATTATTACGCAGAAAGCGCATCGCCACCTAAATAAGAAGCTTCAAGTGCCCTGGTCAAGAAGAAGTTCGAAACATTATGGGAATTTATCCTTGCACAATTTTAATCGGATGTCAGATCAACACGAATTCGGTAATACTAATTATTGATCAAAAATTAATTAAACCAAATATTCAGCCAATGCTGTTTCCAGATGTTGCTGTGACACTTGCTGCTGCCCCTTTTAAATTTAAGTCTACATCTACGCGACTTAAAATTAGATTATCTGCATGAATTGGAAATTAAAGTAATATAGAATCATCCAAACTTAATTTTTGGAAATATTCTAACGAATCCGAGTATTTGGTCAATTCTTGTGTAACTTATAGTTGCCATATGCTGTGCAATCCTCATCTACAAGAAGATAGTACCGAAATTTCTAACCAGAAGAGAGAATAATGGTCCCGAGGGAGAAGAAACTCAACTACCCCTATAATACTAAAAATTTTTAGACAAACATTCGCGAATATCGCGTATTTAACTCATGTATAATGACATCATACACATTTTAACCAATTTGTTAAAAATCTCTGAGATTATTCTTATGCCGGGTCCACATTAAGCCGACAAAACAGAAACAAAACAGCAACTTCATGTTTTTCAACACTTTTGCAACAAAATGGCAACATTTCGGCGACTTTCGTGTCTCAGATCTGTTTGGTCTGCAAATTCCGCAACAATTTCGAGTCCCGTCGCTTGTCGGTAAATATCAAAAGGTTTTTGTTTTGTTCGCTATATTGATAACTACGTCGTTTCAGTGTGGACGTGGAAACAAAACAAAAACATCGTTTGTGTTTCGTGTATGTTCATGCAGTACCAAATTCAGAATTATGGCGGAAAAAACGAAGTGGACGGTTGAAGATATAGTCCATTCAAGGCTATTGCGCTGTTACGTCAGAATTTCTGACGTCAAAAGAAAAGATCCGTACGTCTTAGATAGACTCGTACGTTATTTTTACACTAGCCATAAGATGTCTCTGTACCTGTTTTCTATTTCAGAGCACGTTCCGTTTTTATCAATTTTACATACTTATTATTTATGGCAGCTTCGGAGTGGTTTAATTCAATGCACAAATTCGACAGGCAAATGTAATGCCACCAGAAATAACATCAACATACATACAACAGCTTATTTACCTAGTAATCGTGCGCCGATATCCTTTGATTTGGGAAAGTCAAAAACCAACTTTTTCAAATTTTAGAAGAGGGCTATGACAATATTGTTTTAAGCGTCTGGGCATCTGAATAATACTTTTGACAGTTCGTTTAATTTCAAATAATAATATTCTTTTTATCGTTTAAAATCCGTTTAAAAACGATTTTAAATGGCAAAATTGTATAAAAATCCGAAAATTCGGACTTTTTTACGCCGATAGTCATGGCTTCGGACGAATTTGTCGTGGATTTTGAAGCGACAATTCATTTTAAATTCAACCGTCCATTAAGAATAAGCTGTGCTATGGATCCAAATACACTGCGAATATAACAATTAAAAAATAATACTTTTGACGGTTCGTTTGATTTTAAATATGCTTTTTTATCGTCTAAAATCCATTTAAAACGATTTTAAATGGCAAAATTGTATATAATACCGCCCTAGCGGCTAGAATTGGTTTGCGCATTTCCGTCTCATTTGCCGAGATTTGACCTCATATCGCCGCGTAAAATGTTTACACATCAAAAATACATTTTTTCTAGAGATATAATTTTTTAATATTATCAAATAAATAAAAAATATATATTACTTACATTGTGCACAGCTTTCCAGGGTAAAAGTGGCATACTAGCATCTTTTTCACGTGTGAAATTATGCACCAATTTTAAAATTAAAGCTTGCTCTTTCTCACTGAACCGGTGGGACATCTCAAAACGATTTTTATTAGCAATTATTGGCGTGAAACAAACCCAAACTAACCCAAACTACCAACAAATCAATAAATGAATTAAATCTGTTAGTTTCGTTATGATATTTTTACATTGACGCCAGTCGATGTCAAAGATTCCAATTTGACGGACCAATTTAGTACATACGTTCATTGCATAAAGAAAGATGGAATGATATGACGTAACAGCGCAATAGACTTGAACGGACTTTACGTGCAAATTAATAGAAATGTATCGAGAAACACCACTGTTATGGGACCCGAAAAATTCTGAATATAAAAATCGTTATAAAAAGGCTGACGCCTTAAAGGAACTGGCAAGAGCCCTGAACACGTCAGCCGATGAAATTGATAGGAAAATAAAAAATATTAACTCTCAATTTCAAAGAGAAAGAAGAAACTACAAGCAATGTAAAAAGTCTGGCTCGGGAAAACAATTTACACCAAAATGGTTCGGATATACGCTGATGACCTTTCTGAAGGACAAGAATAAACCACGGCAATCTCAAGACGCGGGAGGGTTGCCCATAGATACACAAGTAAGTAAACAACTTATTTATTATTTAGTTAAGAACATGTTTGCACACAGAAAGTGCATAGTTTTATTAGCTGTTTAACAATAGTTCATTTGCCAAGGTACTTGCCCTTGCTCAGAAACGAAGTATTCTGCGAATTCGTTTCTAATCTCCGCAGCTTCCAGCGATGGTTTTCGAGGAACACGATCGAAATTTCGGAATGACTGCACATTTTGGCCAATTCTTCTCCATTCACCATTTTCAACTGTACCACTATCTAAATGTTCAGTATCAAAACTTCCTGGCGGTGTGTATATATTTCTAGATGATGAGCTTTTTCTTAAATAATTGTGAAGATAAATGCTAGCCATAACCAATTTTTCTGCCTTATCAGGTTGTAGCAATATAGGTTTGCGAAATATGCGAAATTTAGCAGCCAAAATACCGAACGCGTTTTCTACAACTCTTCGTGCACGGCTAATCCGGTAATTAAATACACGTTTCATAGATCCTTTTTCTTGATTACCACTGTATGGTTTCATAATGCAAGGAGTAAGGCGATTCCTTTTCTCTTCCAGAGAGAATGGATTTGAGTGGCAGGTTTAATCCTCCGTCTATCATCAATTTATAAAACGAAGTGTTTTTAAATACTCCCCCATCAGAAATACGGCCTTGACAACCAACGTTGGCGTATAAAAAATTGTAATTTGCGTCCACAACTGCAAAAAGAACGATACTGAATGTACCCTTATAATTGTAAAATTCACTTCCACTAAGTGCAGGAGCTTCAAGTATAACATGTTTTCCATCCATCGCTCCTAAACACAATGGAAAATTCCAAGTTTTTTTATACTCGTCGCTGATCTGTTTCCATTCATTTTCGTTTGCAGGTGTCTGAAATAAAAATATCTAGTCTAGATATATAATTATTTTTTAAGAAGCAGAATTCAAGATTATATAAACTGTTTTCACTAAAATAATCGTAGAATATTATTTGGAAAATCCAAGATAAAAAATAATTAGATGGAGAGTAGATTTCTTTATTTGTATTAAGCAATAACGAATTTGAGTTTCTTTATTCATATTTTTATTTGTATTTATTAATATTATTTATAAATTTTATTGGTAGCTTATGTTTTTTTTTGTTTCAGATTTCTGATGACTCCTACAGCAGTGAAGGAGAAGAAAGCACGGAAGTCATTCCTACTCCTAATGGAAATACAGAACTTGCTGCAGCTATAAATGAAGTTCCAGTTTCAACTGAATCAATTTCGAATAAACCAATTACATCAAAAAAGAAAAAGCCTGTGCCAAAAAACGCCATCGACAAACAAAGTGAAGAAGTGTATTCGATGATAAAGTCAATAGACAAGGACCGACAAGAACGTCGACAAGCTCAGCCTGACGATTTTGATATATTTGGGGAGATCGTTGCACGAAAATTGCGCAGCCTTCCAACTCGCTACGCACAGATAACCTTACAACATCTAATAAATAATTTATTATATGAAGGCGAATTAGGCAGATACAATGAACCACACCCAGCTCATACGACTAATGTATATCAGGAACTCTCACCATACATTCGCTTACCGATGACGTCACCATCTTCTACTTCGACTTCGAATACGTATTCAAATCCACCCAGCGTTCAGGCATACTCAGATCCACTCAATGTACAATCCTTACCAAATAGAACTTATCAGGAGCCACTTGCAAACGACATTCCACCACCGTCAAGCCTTCCATGTCTTGACTTTATAAATAAGACAATGGGAGTATCTGGTGATTGGGACAATAATAATAATTAATCTCTTAACAATATTTTTTTTACTGCTTAAGAATTTTGTATCTTTCGTTTTTTTATTGGATATACACAATAATTAGAATAATATTCTCATTTGATTCGTTTGTACTCTTTAAACTCTTTTTGTATAATAATTAATAAATTGGAAACTTACCTTAACATAAACATTTAGCATTTCTACTAAAGCTTCACATGTTTCGGGTACAATTTGGGAAATTGACTGTTTAGATATTCTAGTCTGGTACATGAGACTGTGATAAGAATCCCCGGTTGCTAGAAATCTTAAGGTGACGGCTAGACGTTCCGTTACAGAAATAGATTGTCTACAATTAGTATTTTTCTTGTATATGGCTGGTCCCACTAACCGTATTAAATTTTCAAAATCCTCGTTTGACACTCGTAAAAAATTATTAAAACTGGAACGCATTTCACCAGCTAAACCAATGTCGTCTTCACGAACATCTTTCATTAATATTTCGAGCCCATGACTTGCCCGTTTTCTCAATGTGGGTCTAACCCAAAAACGCCTTCTTTTTTTATTTAAATTAAGCAAAATATAATAACAACCAGCCATTACTACAAAATCTTCATAGTTTTCTGCTTCAGCATTACGAAAACGAAACATCTTTCCAGTGTGGACTGCAAAAACAAAACTGAAACATGTAGTATACTGTTCCCGTTTTGTTTCTAAATAACACTTTGCAGTGTGGACGTGGTCTCAAAATTGTTTTGTTGCTAAAATGTTCGTAATAAAGTTGTGTTTTTGTTTTGTTGTGTGTTTCTGTTTTGTCGGTTTAGTGTGGACCCGGCATTAGGCGGTAATTCGACGGATCATATAATTCTCCTACCTTATACAAGGGAAGTACTCTACTTTAAATTTTAAGCAGAATGGCACACATACGAAGAATTGAAAGCAAAACCAGCTCCATATGTTGTTAATCAATATTAAGAATTTCACTCAGCAACATCACAATCGTTTTATTATTTTAAATTTTAATCGCAGTAACTCTCTAATACTTTCTCCAGCATATATAATGTATTCTTTAAATTGTTTAATGCCTGTTATATGGGATACAATCGATGCATATATGATATGTCATTCTTATTCAGTTCTTTAATATATAGGTAAAAAATTACGACAAATAAATAGGTTACTTTCTCCAGCATATATAACGTATTCTTTGAATTGTGTAATGCCTCTTATATGGGATACAATCGATGCATATATGATATTTCATTCTTATTCAGTTCTTTAATATATAGGTAGGAAATTGCGACAAATAATTAGGTTACAAAGGAAAATGAACACGGTTTAATTGTGCTTATCTCATATACAGGGTGTCTTAAATACCGTTTGCCACTATTGCTATCTCCGAAACGGTATATGCTACGAGGTCTGTTAAGTTAGAGAAAAGTTGCCGTTTTTGATAACCATTCAGGATCCGTTTACAGTGTTGTCAAATTCTTGTTAATTTCTAAGATACAGGGTGTTTTGTGAAAAAATGCCTAAAAATATTTCGTCAATTATTGCAAAAACTGTTCATTTTCGAGACATAATTTAAATTTAAAAGTTGTATATTTTTTTCCGCTCTACAACATGGTGCCTTCAGATTCACAGGCGTTTCGTGTTCGGGCCACCACCATCAACTTAATTTTCTTAAATACGGACCTACATTTTTTATTTCAGATTTTTAGAGCTTTTGATATCCCAAAACCAATGACGTATCTCACTTATTCGAAAAATTCACATTATTGGCACTTTCCATAAAAGCATTATGTGTTAGAGAGAGACAAGAAAGAGAATGTTGGTAGGGATTAAATAAAAATTGGAAGAAGTATTTTTTCGAATAAGTGCGATACGTCATTGGTTTTAGGACATCAGAAACTCTTAGAATTTGAAATAAGAAATCCAGGTCCGTATTTAAGAGAACTAAGTTGATGGTGGTGGCCCGAACACGAAACGCCGGAGGTAAAATTTGGAAGACACCACATTGTAGATCGGAAAAGACTATAAAACTTTTGAATTTAAACTGTGTCTCGAAAATGAATAGTTTTTGTAATTATCGACGAAATAATTTTGGGCATTTTTCATAAATCACCCTACCCTGTATCTTAGAAACTAACAGGAATTTGACAACACTGTAAACAGATCCTGAATGGGTTTCAAAAACGGCAACTTTTCTCTAATTTAACCGACCTCGTAGCACTTACCGTTCCCGAGATAGCAATAGTGGCACACGGTATTTAAGACACCCTGTATAGACAACAAAATCGCTAAAAGTGCTTTTTGAATAACGGTAGTTTAACCAAGAATGGCAAAAAGGTGATTATACTGTTCAAGAGCTCACTCATTAACTATATATAAAATCATTTCTTATGTCAGTAATTAGCCACTGAAGAAACCCTCCTTCAAATAATTAAAAATTATATTATAATGGCGTTTTGTAACAACGTTATTCTTTTAAACTCTACAAAAGCCTCAAAGTTATTATTAATTTCTTGACACATTAAATTTTATTCCAGAGTCTCAGAAGGAGAACAGCTTATTTGCATTTTTTGGAAACATTAATAGAATAATTTAATTAATAAACATCAGCAGCGTTAATGAAAAAGGCATTTGACTAAAAAAAAATTATTGTACAAAGCAAGTTTAGAAAATTCTGTTAATAATAACAGTATTCAAAATGAATTATACGAGCCCTTTTATCCTTGTGACAGTTGAATTTCCATTTTTTATTTTACAATAACTAAGAAACTTTCTCTTCGAGTGTTTGTTAGGAAATGTAACCGTAATAGGATAAGAATACAGCTGAAATTTGTAACTTATAGTGTAACCCAATTAATCGGAAAATTCCGGCCACTACGGCATGATGTCATAAATAGGACGCTGCCAACTATCACTGACTCCTATTTAGAAGTTCGTTGATTATAAGCTTGTTGTTCTTGGTGTTTCACCTCATCTTTGAAAGGTTATATTTTTTTTATATTGAAATGAGAACTAGGTATTAGTCAGGACTAGACAGCGGCAAAAATAAGTTCAATAATAAGAAGCAAACCATATTACTTTTATGCTAAAGATGCTTATTGGATAATTCGATCCCGCTGAAACAAAATTACCTGTTACCAACTCGAATTTCCACCAATTGCTGTGAGTTTAATGTTTATCCCTAATAATTATGTTTAAAAGTGTTAATATCATGGTAAAATACGAAATTTTAATTATTCTTTTTATTCGAGGATTTTGAGCAATTTTTTACCTCTTATCTTCACTATGAAACTACGGCAACCGCCTCAAGGGCAAATGACATAATAATTTTTGAAATGTTACACTGGGTTAATTAAGGTTAGTTTAGATTATTTAATATCATTTCTCTCAGTTAATATTTTCATGCGATAATTGGTGCTCAGGTTTATATTGCCTTATTATTAGTAGTGATTTGGTGAAAAGGTGCGACAAATTGCTGGCAAAACGGACACTTTTTCAGCTTTTTTTCTGTGAAAATGTGGTTCAATCGAACATATTTCGGCTTAAGGTCCTTTATAAAGCTATCTTCTTTCTAGTGAAAAAAGAATAAGGGTTTGGTGATATATAAGGATCACTGAATTGACACAAAATAAAAATTGCACAAAACGTTTTATAGGATAGCTTATGAGAAAAAAAATTACATCCACCAGCCAAACAGCCAGTTGCAACACTACTTTACAAATGCATTAAAAATATAGGCAGACCTGAAAATCAAAGAATGAAAATGTTAGCTAGGGGACATTTGCGTAAAAGAGTGGCTCTGTTTTGCTCCAGGTTGAACACAAGGCGACTGATAGCCCACGCCAAAGAAAATAAAATTTAAGATTGTAGATATCCTTCTTATTACTGTCAATTATTCTATTAGTCAAAACGTCAATTTTCAGACGACACACTGTGGGCGGGTATTGTGTTCTTAGGAGGCAAAAAAATCATTGGTAAAGATAGGGCGCAATGGGTGTCTCTACCTCTTTCCTTTATTCAGGCGAAATAATGCAAATGCATACTGATTATAAGAATGGAATACACTATTCGCTTGTATGCAAAACCATCCTAAACCAAAGCATGAAAACATTAGCATATTTTTAATAATTTTTTTTTTAATTAATTTGGGTTAGTTTGGGTTAGTGAAATATTTTACTTCTAGTAATGTCCGCCGCTCGCTTCGGAAGAAAAACCAATCTAACTCAAACTAATAAAACATTTACGAAATAAGTGTATTATTTTATCAATATATTTGTTTATATTAATTTGGGTTAGTTTAACTTAGATTCCGTTCGTTTTCTTAGCGAAGGGCATGAATGAACGTCAATAACATTAACGTTTTTTTTTTAATTTTTCGTTTCAACAGCTTTGTAATTAGTTGCTTTCCCTTAATCATCTCGGCTGAAGATACTTGACTTTTTCAGTTTACAACCGACACATCTTCTCGTCAGAATTGTGGGCAAATTTGAGGATTTAGAAATATCTATATTTTCCTCCATGTAAAGGACCGACTTCATTAAATATTCATATTATTTATTTAATGAAGACTTTAATACTGCCGGTTTTTGTTGAAAATATCCCAAAAGCTAAATCTCCGAAACAGCAATAGCTCTTTTTCTTTGGCACCAATCTTTGGCCGACTTATACGCTGCTTTATATTGGTTTATGGAAGCCCCTAGTTACCACGAAGAACTATTAATTTGCTTTCTTCAAAATTGTAAGGTCACAATGTCTGTTTAACGTCTTCGCATTTATATATTATGTTAAGTAATCTACTTGCAACCATGGTAATACCACAGAGTACTTATTTTATAATCTAATCTAAAGTAATAAACAGAGCGAAATGTAAAAATGTCTTCATAGATTTCGAAATTGGGACGAGGTTGTTTCTATACTACATATATGTGATGCAAGTATTTTAACCCAGTCTTAAACATTTTTCAAAACGTTAAAATCAAAACTTTTTATGTTAGCTAAAATTAAGGTTATTCGCGAGAATAAACGATCACAATTTAATTAATTATTACGTACTATCTATATAAAAATATTTGCTATGCCAGCACTGAAATTTATTTTTTTAACTACCCTTCCCCCTAATTAATTAAGCATTATTTAATAATGACATCTCGTAGTAACGGTAAGCCTTGAACCCTTCAAAGCCCTCCACGTAATTATTCATTCCTTGAAGTCTTCAATTTTATTCCAGGGTCTGAAAAGTGCTCTGATAATATGAAGCGCTTTATGCGACCAGGGAAACACCTCATTTGCATTTTTTGAAAACACTATTAAAATAAATTACGTTGTAAACATCATACTACGTCGATAAAAATAATATTACACGATGATCAAACTTGATGTAAACTGACAAATATTTAGTATATGTTGTCAGTATCATTATATTAGTTCAATATTATATGATACAAAAATAGTTTTATTTTAAGTAAATTTTTTATTTTACCCGTGTGACAGTTAAATGTGTTTCTATATGCAGTTTCTTAGCGAATATGGTTCATAACAGTTGTCGCAATGTTCTGTAAAGGTATGGTTCCGCTTGTGCGTCGGACGCATGCAGTGGCTACATGCAGCGACTACATTCATTCGACGTTGCGTTTTAATGGTTCATCTGGTGCAGCAGCTTTAACGAACAGTGCGTTTTTAACTGTCATGGAGTAATACTAGCGCTTCTGAATTTGGAGGCGGGACAAGACGAAATAATTTGAAATGACATACAAAATAATAAAAAAAGATAAGGAACGTTGTACACTCTAAACGAGAAGTAAGGAAAGCACCTATCTTTTACACTTTTTTTTGTAATCTGCATGAGATGCGTCGTATACCGATTTATGGCGAGGTAATATTTCAATTAGCATCATTTCTTGATCCCTTGTAAATTTATCAGCGCTCAATTTGACGTTAAAAATTAGAAATAAATATAAAGAACAGGTATAACGTACGATGTCGCTGCATTGACTGCTATATCAAACAGTCGAATAATTCGCCGCTGTAGCCGCTGTTGCGACACAGCAGTCCGCCGCTCAAGATAAACCACTTGTTCGTAATTCTGAATAAGCAGTCTCTCCGTCGAACGCAGCGGCCGCTGCATGCAGCCACTACATGCGTCCGACGCACAAACGTAACCATACCTTTAGGTATCGATCTGATTTAGTTTAAGACATCAGTACTAGATGGGCTTAGAACCTTAGTAGGTGAAAGTGCCTGTAATTCAAAAGTTATGGCGTACTTTTACGCAACTAAGTAGAAATACTTCTGAGATCTAGTTTTCTCATACCTACTTTAAAATAAATCCCTAGATTATTTTTGAAAATGTGCAGGTGCTAACTGTATATATTGATTTATTATTAATTTGAATTTAATTTGAATTTTGAAATTCAGTTCAATTCAATCACAATGTTACATGAGCAAAATGTGATTTGTGTTGTAATTCAAATGTTTTTTAAAAGCACAGTTTAAAAGAGTAAAAATAAAAACATAAGTGTTTAAAATATATTTAATTAAAGAAATGCATTTTTAACATTAATATTAAACATTATCATAATTGAAAGAGAATAAAGTGGATATGAAGACCTAAAAATCACCCTCCACTCGTAGATAGGAAAATCTATTAATATATAGTTAGCCATGACGTTGCTGTAATATTTCTAACCTGTTCCGAATCGTTTTAGCCCGTTTTGGCGATTTTCGATAGTTTTGGTTAGTCGTTAGTTTCAGTTAGATACAAATTATTTCAGTTATTTGAACCAAGTACTATACCTTATAATCAAATTTTATGTTATTGATTACTTTTGGTTAGTCACCAAAATTCGGCTCGTTTTGGTCAATTTTAACTTACGACTAACCCAAACTCACCCAAACTAACCTATTCTGACACGTTTTAGCCCGCTTTGGTGTTTTTGGTTACATTTGATTAGTTTTGTTAGTCATTCAATCATCTTTCGGTTAGTTTTAGTTAGTTTCAATTTATTTCCGTCATTTGAACCGGTTCCGATACGTTATAACCGATTTTAATGTTTTTGGTTAATTTTGGTTAATCGCCTAAATTCGGTTAATTTGGGTTAGTTTAAATTTGCTTATTGTTTTTAATCTGTTCTCCTACGCTTTAGCCAGTTTTGGTGCTTTTAGTTAGTTTTGGTTAGTAGTTCAATCAACTTTCGGTCCATTTTAGTTAGTTTTAATTTATGTTAGTCATTTGAACGAGTTTCCATACGTCATAACCAATTTTATGGTTTTTGTTTTGGTTAGTCGCCAAAATCCGCCTAATTTGATTTATTTTCAACTTACTTTCATATTTTTAACATGTTACGATACGTTTTAGCCCGTTTTGGTGCTTTAATTTACACCAAACGGTGTAAAACGCATCGAAATAGATCCGAAATATTGAAGTAAGTTAAAATTAACTCAAATTAACCGAATTTTGGTTGCTAACCAAAAATAAACAAAGACACTAGAATTGACTATCGGACACGGTTCAATGATTAAAATAAATTAGAACTAACTGAAATTAACCGAAAGTTGATTGAAGGACTAACGAAACTAACCAAAAGTAACCAAAGGCATCAAAAAGGGCAAAAACATACTAAAAGTAATAAGATAAGTTGGGATTAACTTAAGTCAACCGAATTTTGGTGACTAACTAAAGTTAACCAAAAACATTAAAATTGGTTATGACGACCGAAATGACTAGATTTGTGGATGCAATAAAAAAGCCCTTATTTGCTTTCCATGTGTAGTTTTCGGAGATAAAAAAACATGGTCGGAGACAGGTGTAAGAGACTTGGTATATTTAACGGAAAAAATAAAGAAACATGAAAATTCGAACAATCATATTCAAAATGCTATGGAATAAGCTTTATTAGGTACAGTTAACCAGCCCCGTCTCCAGGGGTGACGTAGCGAGGCATCCGATTTTTAGGGGCGGCCATTTTTATTTTTCTATAAAGTTTTAATTTGTTTGTCTGCAATGCAACACGGTAAACACTCTCGCAATGAATACCTATACATATTTAATTTTTTACTGAAATGTTTAATCTAAAAACCCGTACGAAAAAAAAATAGGTAAATTATTTACAAATTTAATGCCGCCCGCGGCGTTCTTTTAACACGGCACAAAATGATATTCTAATGAACCTAAGTCTTGAACTTAATAAGGTTGACTTAAGTTTAAATAAGTGGGGACATGAAAAAGTATAATGTATTATTTAATAGTTAACTCGCTAGTCAATATGAGAATTTAAAAATGTTATTAAAATCTTCCTAGTTTCATTCGGTACCTTTTTATACAAATAAGTAGTATCGTTATTTGGTATTCAGCTAAATCAGTGGAAGCGAGTGAGGTAAGGTACTAGGGCGTCCCCTCCCTACTTGGATAATTAAAAATTAAAAGTAGTTTTTGACAAGGATTTTGTTGATCGTATCAAAAAAAAAGGGAAAATGTATGTAACGAAACCTATTTTCTTAATGAAATATTTTTGCTGGGCGAATTTCTAATTCATCATTTTACGCCGTTTGACCTTGAAAATAGCGCATATTAGCGCCCCCGGCCCCTTTCTCAAGTATATAGGTACAAATATTTCGATTTTGCCTCCCCTGAGCAGCACTGCCTCTTTAACAAGTCACGAGCCGCCACTGTATGTAGTCAGTCAGCAATTGATTATTTTGTTGTTCTCGAGGTACTTGAGTAGCCTCGAGAACAACAAAATAATCAGCGATAACCAATACGGCTTTTGCAAAGAGAGGTCGACAGGAGATATATTGGCCTATGTCACTCATATACGGAGTAGGGCAATTGAGAACTACGGAGAGTCTTGAGCGATTGCCTTGGATATTTCAAAGGCATTCGACAGAGTTTAGAAAGACGGACTGCTCAACAAACTACTGTCCTTTGAACTACCAGCCTCTCTCTGCAGCTGGATTGCCAGTTTCCTTAAGAGCTGATCTCTGCACGTTGCAGTCGATGGACACATTTCGGACACATTCACCATCAACGCGGGCGTGCCTCAGGGCGCATTACTTCAAGCGAATTTGTTTCACCCTGTATATATACATATATATATATATAT
>JAEQML010059906.1:0-27974 GCA_016904865.1 Pissodes strobi | reverse complement strand
AAAAGATATTTCTTTACAAAACAAAGCAATTTTTGTACCTGGATGGTATTTTTAATGTTCATTCTATCGTGTTCGATAAAAACCATTTCCCATAAAAATCAGATATCACTGGCATGTTAGCTGAACAAAAAAAAGTAGCTGAAACCTTTAAAATAACGCCTGTTTGTGCTCAAGTTACAATTTTAATATTTTTTTACATAGGTTAGAATGTTTCCCCAACCGAGACCAAAAAATTTTAATTTCTAATTTTTTAATTTTAATTTTAACTTTTATATCTTTTTTTAATATTTTGATCCACGATCGTCGTCTTAGTCTATTTTATTAAAGCTTTTGAACAGAACAGTATGGCTAGTTTGACAAAAAAAATGTTTTTTCTCAACCCACAATGAGATATCTTGAAGTTATTGACTTTCTTATTAGTTATTATTTTTATATTTTAATTTTGACGTTTTGTTCCACAAACGTCGTTTCAGTCTATTTTATGAAAGCTTTTGAACAGAACATTTCAGCTAGTTTGGCAAAAAGAAAAATAATTTTTCTGAAAATCTACAATGTGATATCTTGAACTTTTGTGGACTTTTTATTAATTGCTATTTTTATATTTAAATTTTATTAAACGACTTAGATGGAGTCTATTTTATTAAATCTTTTAAATAGACATTACAGCTAGTTTGGCAAAAAAATCTACATCTACAAGGTGTCTTGAACTTATTGACCCTCTTATTATTACCATTTTTGTATTTTTATTTTAAATTTTATTTGTAACTTTTATTTTTTTTTATTTTGATCCACGATAGTCGTCTTAGTTTATTTACTTTAAGATTTTGAACAGAAATTTACAGCTAGTTTGGCAAAAATACAAAATATTTTTCTGAAAATCTACAATGAAATACCTTGAACTTACTGACTCTTATTAATTGCTATTTTTATATTTTAATCTTAAGTTTATTTAAAAAATAATACTTTGATTCACGATAGTCGTCTAAGTCTATTTGATTAAAGCTTTTGAATAGAAGATTACAAATAGATAGTTTGGCAAAAATAAAATTCCTAAAAATCTATACCTACAAGCTGGCTTGAACTTATTTACTTATTTGCATATTTTAATTTTAAATCTTATTTATAAATTTGTTTTATTTTCTTTTAGTATTTTGATCCACGATCACAAATATTTTTTTCTGAAAATCTGCAGTGAGATATCTTGAACTTAGTGACTTTCTTATTAATTGTTATATTTATATTTTAATTTTAAGTTTTTTTTTAAATACTTTGATCTATGATTGTCGTCTTTTTAAAAGCTTTTAAATATAACATTGTAGCTAGTTTGCAAAAGGAAAAAAAAAATTCTAAAAATCTACAGTGAGATAGATGGCTTGAACTTGACTTTCTTATCACTATTTTTATATTTTAATTTTAATTTTTTTTTAATACTTTAATCCACGATCGTCATTGTAGTCTATTTTATTAACGCTTTTGAACAAAAAATTACAGCTAATTTCGAAAAAGAATTTTTTTTTATAAAACTACAGTGAGATATCTTGAACTTATTTGACCTTTTTATTAATTGCTATTTTTGTATTTTAATTTTAAATTTTATTTCTTCTTAAATACATTGATACACGATCGTCGTCTTAGTACCGCTAGTTTGGCAGAAAGAAAAAATATATATATTTTAAAATCTAAAATGACATGGCGTGAACTTGTTGACCTTCTCATTAATTATTATTTTTATATTTCAATTTTAAATTTGTTTTATTTTAAAATGCCTTGATCGACGATCGTCGTCTTAGTCTATTTTATTAAAGCTTTTGAACAGAACACTAGAGCTAGTTTGGTAAAAAGACAAAATATTTTTCTCAAAATCTACATTAAGATATCCTGAATTTATTTGCTTTCTTATTAGTTGCTTGTTTCATACTTAAATATTAAGTTTATTTTTTAAAATCATTTGATCCCCGATCGTCGTTCTAGTCTATTTTAATAAAGCTTTTGAACATAACATTACAGCTAGTTTGGCAAAAAGACAAAATATTTTTTCTCAAAATCTACAATGAGATTTCTTGAACTTATTGACTTTCTTATTAATTACTATCTTTATGTTTTAATTCTATTTTTTTTTTTTTTTTTAAATACTTTGATACGCGAACGTCGTCTTAATCTATTCTATTAAAGCTTTTGAAGAGAACATTACAGCTAGCTTGGCAAAAACTAAAAATATATTTTTTAAAAATCTGCTGAGATGGCTTGAACTTATTAACTTTCTTATTAATTACTATTCTTATGTTTTAATTTTAACTTTTACTCTTTATTTTTTTAAAATTGTATACTCTAATCCACGATTTGTGAGAAACTTATTTTGAAAATAAGAGTTAATAAAAATTGCGTATCATAGAAAAATATTAATTTTTTTTATATTTATTTATTTATAGCTGTTAACCTTACATAATGCATCTTAGTAATACAGGATCAGAATAAAAATACTTTAATCTGTGTTAAAAAAGTTCTCTATTATTAGGAATAATGTAATGCTGCAATGAAATTGACATTTAGAGACAGTGCGACCTAGATATTTAGGAAAAGTTTTAAAATTGTGCAGAAATTAAGCCAGGAAAAAATTAAATCTATTTTTCGAAATTTCAGTTTATTATTGAAATTTTGTAAAACAATCGAACAGACATGTTAATCAGCCCTATTACAATTTTCGACACCCCAACGGTGAGAAACGTGTGTGTTTCCCCAAGTGAGTTTTTGCCAAAGGTAAGGACATTTCGCCAAACAAAGTTAAATACTCTCTAACTTGGGTCAATATATTATGCCCATGATGTAATAATTTTTTTTGTGTTTTGTAACCAAGTTCGTTATCAGTGAAAAACTGAAAATCGATACCCTCCTCCCGAGTTTTTATAAAATGCCCGCTCAAATCAAACAGATAACTCAATAAACTTATTAAAACCTGTCGAAGTGTAACGAGACGCTTTCCATTTACGAGGCAATATTTTTTCAATCGGACCATAAGTTAGCCTGTCACTCACATTGCGCAGTTATAAATAAGGATTAGGATGGCACATAGTGCGTAATGCTGCCCTTTTGGGTCCCCTTAAACGTATTTATTTTAAAATATTGGCAGTGGCTAAAAGCAGGGCGCACTTGGTCCGTGCCGTGTCATACGATACAGTCCACTTATTTTAATTTTATGTCGCTTTTTATACCCCCTAAGGATCGCCGGCTTGCTTTTCGGGGTCGAATGGATATTGATATGCAAGCCAGCAGTGTTTTTTAAACTTCCTTAATGTTCTGAATTTATTTGATTAAAAATGGTTGAATAAAAAATTCTGAAGGCTTTAGTTAAAAGCTCAAAGTGTTATTGTATTTACTTCTTCAAGTTATATATTATTTTCTTTAGTTAAAGCCAACTCAAAATGTTTATTTATATATGCAATTTTTTCTTCCCTTAAAAATTCAGTTTAGACATCAATACTAAAATATTTAGTTTTACATTTTTATATTCGAAGGTGACACGTTATTAAGTCAAGCTGCCTTTTATTTTAATTTCACATTGTTATAAATTTGTTTAATTTTATTTTTATTTTGGTAGTCTTTATTTTACTAATTTTTATTTTATTCAAATTTATTTTGCTTATTTTTCTATTTGGTTTCACTTCGTTTCCATTTTATTAAATTTTATTTAGCTTCTATTTTAGTTTCTTTCTTTCTTTTAATTTTATTTGACTTTATTATGCCTTTATTTTATTTTATTTCTCTTTTATTCTTGTCCAAATTTAAATGTTTCGTAAATAGGACGCAAAATATTAATACTTAGAAAGGCACTATTGCAAATATGTATGGTATTTTTGGGAGACCGGATATCTGCTAAGCTTTATCCACAAATCTAATATTACTATCTTACTGCTATTCGTCGATGAGATTTAACTGCAAATACAATAATTAAATATTTACCCAAACTAACCCAAACTATTGAAGCAAATTCCAGATGCTGGGCCAGAGGGTATAATGCAATCAATAACTTTGTAAATCAAGCATATTATTTAAGGCACTAAATGAAAATAGTTCAGAGAGATTGGCTTACGTGGGAATTACAGGTGCCATGAGGACAACATCCACCAGGGCCCCTGAGAGACTAACTAATTTGTCGCCTCTCCACCCCCAGCATGAGGTCTTGAGGTCTGTATACAGGCTGAAAGGCCTCGTTCGTCTGAGGGGCAATAAAGGGGCAATAATAGCCCGAGGGAGCACATCAAAATCTGGAAGAGGACGGCTAATGACTACTCGGAACTCTTAATGAGGACGAACAATTTACTTCCTACCATCAGGATGCGTGGTTGGGGGGTGGATCGCAGCGCACGTACGGTACACAGACGGCCCCAAAGGGATAGTGGTACTGTAGCTGGTCTGTATGGAGAGACCATAGAGACGAAACTTGCCCTTGGAACTTATGTAACTTTGTTCCAGGCCTAAATGTATGTGGTTCTCAAAAGCGTATGAGAACCTGTTAAGAGCCTTCAGAAGGAAGGGTATTTATATTTGCTCGAATAGCAGAGTTGCTCTGTCGGCCCCTGAGTATGATAGAGTTTATTCTACGCTGGTTTCTGAGAGTAAAAAAAATCTTGGGGGCCTTGGCCGGGCATAATAGGGTCAGTATTGTTTGGGTTCCGGTACTCTCAAATGTCTTCGAGAGCAGGGAGGCTGATCGTCTGGCACGGCAGGGTTTTGCAATGCGTCTCATAAGACCTGAGCCTGTAAAGAGTTGTCTTCTACAGTACGACAGTAATGAGGATGGCTGGGCTACTCTTGGGAGATCAGCGCCTTTGTAGGATGAGGGCCTTTCTTATTTTGAAGAAGGGATACATGAAGCTTGTGATAGAGTGCCTCACAAGGCACTGCATTTGCACCTGCTGCGTATCGTAAAGGATCCGGAATGAAGGTGTATTTGAAGGGGGTGGAAACGTCCACTCATGTCTTTGTCGACTATCCAGCTTGGCTAAGAGAGGTGCAATTCGGAAGCTTCGTGCAGAACCCGGAGGGCATAAGAAAGATCCAGCTGAGGCATTTGCGTGCCATCGCTAGAGAGGCTAGACTACCGGGCTGCATTGGTATGTGAGTATTGCCAACGTCCAAAGAATGTGGCCGCGCTTTTAAAATTGATTCATTCATTCATTTAGATGAAAATGGCTAATTTAGCGCCTAAGAGATTTTTGAAGAAATTGAGTAGATGGCTTTGGCAATTTGTAAAATTTGTCAGTCTCCAATAAACTTCTTTGGAAGATCAAATGCATGCGGATTTGATGGTTTACTAGAAAATACCATTACATATTATCTAATGAACGTATATTAATTTGAGACATTTATTGTATCTCTATAGAATCATTGAATGCTAAATTAGCAGAATTTTGAGCACCCTATACACAAAGTATCCAAACTCAGCTCACTAAGTGGACTATCTTTAGCGGTTTCTCTCATAATGTCGATAGTCTAAATATCTGCAAACGTCCATTTAAGGGTAGACAAGGGGTAAGTTTGAGTCGTTATCAGACTGTAACGGGATGACCCGTCCGTCGCTGGAAATAGCCAGATCGCCCCAAGCTAGCAATAGCATTACGTGGTTATGGCCAACATTTGCATAGGGCGTCCATATCCGAAGTTTAGTGGTAATAAAACTTCTGGAAACGTCTGTTTTTGCATGTCTTGCATTTCCATTGCGTGGGGAATTGGGTTGTAAAAATATTGTTTTGTATTGGCTTCCTTCCTCCTTTACTAGCAGGGTCGATTCCCTTTATTATTTTTATTGCGTATCCTTCACTTTTATTTACTTTAGAACTTTAGTCTAGTTCTATGCTCTATACTAGCTTATGCTAGACGCTATTTGACAGGCCGGATGATACATATAAATAAATGGTCTAGTTTCCTTATTTTTAATACACCCGTTTTTGGGAATGGGAATGAATTCCATTTGAAATTATGGCTCTTGGGGTAAACGAATGAAACGTATGCATTTTTTTGGGGACAAGTATAGAGACTGGGAAGTTTTCAAATAAACACTCTATACTTCGGGCACTCTGGAGGGTGAAATAGCCTTAAAACAAGTCTTATCAGAAGAAAATAATTCGTTCCCCCGTTATACTCTGTAAGTCCATTTAATATCCTATGATTGAGCTATTCATCTCAGAGGCACGCGCTGTTCCTTTATGACGGCACAAAGAGCGCACATCCCCAAAAAATGTGCGGCCTGCTTGACTGACCACCCCTCATGGTCATTTTTCGACCCTTCTGTACGAGGCATGCGCCCTGGTACGTGCTTGGCCATCGGTCAGTTAGCCTGCCTGCCGCCTCGTTTGACGGGATTATCTAAATGGCGTTGAGAATCGCCAACTGCAAACAAAATAATTTATGAGGTTCGAGGGATCCCGATCAGTGGCGTCGAAGTTATGATATGATAACTATCTAATATTGCTTGGTAAAATATTTTTAAAAATTAGGTTCCAGTAGCCCGGTCCATTCTGGCACCAGTTTAATCATCAGGAGATTAAATTCTAAGTTGGGTTAGTTTGGATCCTTCGGCAAAATGCACCAAAACAAAGTTTTATCTACAATCTCGAAACATAATTTTTACACTCGACGAGAGTATCATCATCAGGAGATGATTAAAACTAACCATCTCCAGTCAGCTTCTAAGTTGGTCTTCCTACTGTCATTAATAATAGAGCTCTGAGACAAAGCCTATACGTTGGAATTGGCAGTTTTAACTTGCAGCTACTACTGATGGGTCCTGAGGACCCATCGTATTTTTAAATATGGTGTATTTTTAAGTTTGGCAACATTGGATACTCCACGTCTCAGTACTCTTTCGCAATTTGCCATTATGCATGATTCCTCGGGCATAGTTTCGCATTTCAGTATTGTTCGTGTCGTAGAGGTGGGAAGTTTGTGTTTATCTGGATCTTGAAGACTCATCAGTGGTAAATACGCAACAATTTAATAATTGCTTATTGGTTTCAAAGTATCTAGTCTTTTGTTCCTTTTTGCAACGTATTTATGTATTTCTTATCAGTAGACCCTAGTGTCCATAAGGTATCAGCTAATACATATAATATGTGGTTTTTCTATATTCTCTTTCAGTAAATGAGAAACAATGGCGTCCGGTTCCAGGGGATTGACAAGAAATGAGAATATATTTTGGAGTCTGAAGTTTTTTGGGAAGATTTAGAAGGCTCAAATGAATGATATATAAAATAGCTCTAGCATGAGAGGTATATCGGTGGGTGTGCCAGATAAAGAAGCTGTACTAGAGGAACTAGAAAGATTGGCTGAAGAGAGTAACGAGAATGAAGAAGATAATTAAATACAAAGTGACCACAATTCCGAAGCCAACAAGGAAATTCCGAGTCAGAGGAAGAAGAGTTGTCCATTAGGAATAGTTGGTATGGAAAAGATTATACCAAATGGGCGAAAACTGCAGCTATTAGAGGTAGGACCCCTGCTCATAATTTGGTTACCATTTTGCCTGGTCTTGCTGGTCCTGCCTGTAATAATCCCCCAAGTAAGCTCGTAGATGCTTGGAGTCTATTAATTACCAATGAGATGATACAAATGATAATTTGAAGATATTCTCACCGCCTCAGTACTCTTTCGCAATATGCCACTATGCATGAATACTCGGACATAGTTCCGCATTTCAGTATTGTTCGTGTCGTAGAGATGGAGATTTTGTGTTTATCTGGGTTCTGAAGACTCACCATCAGTGATAAATAAGCGACAATTTAATAATTGCTTATTGGTTTCAAAGTATCTACTTTTTGTTCTTTTTTGCAAGGTATTTATGCATTTCTTATCAATAGGCACTAGTGTCCATAAGGTGTCAGCTAATACGTATAATATGTGGTTTTTCTGTATTCTCTGTCAGTTAATGCGAAATAATGGCGTCCGGTTCTAAGGGATTGACAGGAAATGAGAAAATATTTTGGAGTCTGAAGTTTTTTGGGAAGATTTGGAAGGCTCAAATGAAAATAACTCTAGCATGAGAGGTATATCGGTGGGTGTGGCAGATAAAGAAGCTGTACTAGAGGAACTAGAAAGATTGACTGAAGAGAGTAACGAGAATGAAGAGGATAATTTAAATACAAAGTGACCACAATTCCGAAACCAACAAGAAAATTCAGAGTCAGAGGAAGAAGAATGGGCCATCAGGAACGGTTGGTATAATAGCAAATGGTCGAAAACAGCAGCTATGAGATGTAGGACCAATGCTCATTATTTAGTTACCATTTTGCCTGGTCTTGCTAGTCCTGCTTGTAATAATCCCCCAAGTGAGCTCGTAGATGCTTGGAGTCTATTAATTACCAATGAGATGATACAAAAAATAATTTGAAGATATTCTCCACTAGGGAAAAGTATAAAAAATCAGTGATGAAATAATTTTGGGCCTTCTTTTACTGAAAACACCAATATGTCCGTAGTGATGCTTACGAGACAAGACGAGACGAGACTATGAAAAATCTCATCTTGTCTCGCAAAAAAAGTGGAAAGTCTCGTCTCGTCTCTCGTCTCGGAATAAAAATCCCGTCTCGCGTCATGTCTCGCGCGAGAGTCTCGCAAAGATCTCGTAAAAGTCTCGCAAAATGTTCATGTTTCCTGTGTAAATGAAATACACAATAATATAAAATCAGTTCAAATTTTTATTTTAATAAACAAAAACATAATAATCTAACAAGTCAACAAAAAGTAGGAAAAAAAACGAAAATCGATCATAGATACATGAAATACAAATAATAAACAATAAAATCAGTTCTAATTTTTATTTCAACGGACAAAAACAAAATACAGAGAAAAAACGAAAATATATTTAAGTAGTGTGTGTCACTTTTCATGGATCCTCCCTAATATCTCAGCTGTTAAAAATGCGATTTTTTTCTCAAACTTCCTTGGTAATAATTATTGCATGTTGGGAAATGAGAAAATGAATAAATTGTCACCATATACAATTTTATTTATCATTGGCGTATGGTAAGTAAGAGTAAAAATGGGATAGATTTTTCCCCAACTTACATAACTGAGGTGTTTGGGTGGATTCATTAAAAGTATATACTCATGTAACTTGGTCAACTTATTGAACAATATTTTTATTTTTAACCCAGTCATTTAAACATAAAAGGCATCTAGCTGATGTATTATTCAGCCGATTCCGATGTTTTCTTATGGTTAAAGAAACCCGGGAAAACAGCCTTCTGCCGGTACAGATGTGGCTTGGATGCTGCGAAAATCCCTCGCCAACGCACTCAAGACAGGAAACTGAGAATCATGGTCCTTCCACCTTTGTAGTATATTTCTTGTCTTGTCACATCGTGGCAAGGAAATATAGTGTTGAAACTGCTCTATCACTCCTTCGCTAGGTAATGATGATGACGCCACCTGATATACAGCATCAAAATCAATTTCAAAATTGAGTTTAAAGAGTTTCTGTCATGGTCGGGTTCTGCACTTTTCAGTGTCTGTCTTTTTTTGATTTTTCACCTTTATATTTTAATAAATAAATAAATTTTTAAAATATTTTCAAATTTCTCGAGGCTGGTTTTCTTCAATTCTGATAGATGATAGTTGTAACATATCTTATTGCGATAACCAAAATTGTTATGCCGACTTGCAATTTTGAAATAAATATTAATAAGAGCATATAACTCGGAAAACACCAATAACATTCGCGATAATTAAAATAATTAATTTTATTATATAATTGACGTTTTTGTTCTGCGATACTTCGAGACTTTTGCGAGACTCTCGTGCGAGATTTGAGACAAGACTTTTTGAGAGTCTCGTCTTGTCTCGCAAGGAAAATTTAAAGTATCGTCTCAAAAGCGAGACGAGACAAGACGAGATTCTCGCAAACGAGAATATCGTGTGCATCACTATATGTCCGAAACGAAGTCGTTTTTCGGGCTGCTGTATCTGCAGCATTTTAAGATCCTTTACAGGCGTAGCCGACTATATCAAAATCGGCCTCTCCTATTGGTCGATCCGCATGGCCCTCCGCTCGCTTCGCTCGCTACGGGGGCTCAAGAAAAGGAAACTAACCTGGTGCTAACCCAATCTAACCCAAGACATACCCAAAATCAAGAAAAAAAGCTGTTTAGAAACATAATCTTTAAAACAAAATAAAAACAAGCAACGAGGTTCGAACCCGTGTTTTCCAGGTGAGGCCCAACGATCTAAACCTCTACACCACGAGAGCTCTTGCGAGAAATTGATTGCATCACGAAGACATATTGTAATACGAGATGGATCGACCAATAGGAGAGGCCGATTTTGATATAGTCGACTACGCCTGTAAAGGATCTTTAAATGCGTATCTGCAATCCATCTTCAAATCTGGTCATGAAGGCATCCGTTCTATGTAGGCAACAGATAATACAGGAAGGCCTATGTTTCGTGCTACTATGAGCCTAACAAGATTTTCGTTTTTATTGAGCTGACTCAGATTTGATAATGTCAAAACACGAGAAAAGAAAGAGCAAAAACTCATAAACTGGTAGCTGTGTCTGAATTATTTGATGAATTTGTAGCTAGATCAAAGGCATGTTATTCTCCGGGAATTTACTTAAATGTAGACGAAATGCTTGTACCATTCCTGGGAAGGTACGGATTTCGGATATTTATTACAAACAAACCTGCCAAATATGAAAGAAAAGTTCAGGTTGATGCCAAAACCTGCACTTTTCTCATAAATGCAGAGATTTAGGTATGCCGGATCCGAAATAAGTTATTGGTCCAACTAAGCCTACATTATCCGAAAAAAGTAATTCTTAGGCTTGTGGAGTGTGTCAAAGGTTTCAAGAGAATCATCACAGAAGACCCCTGGCAGAGTTCAGTGGAACTGTGTGATCTCAAAAAAGACAGTATAAGAAAAAGCAAAAAATGTATACCACCTGAATTTTTACCATAGTACCTATGTGACAAAAAAAAGGAAAAGCGTTATATTACTTTCTAGCATGCATCATGACTATTCTGTCAACGAAACAAGATGTGCGTTATTCCAGGAGAACCAACCATTCGTCAATGGCCACTTTTTTCGCTCTCTTGAATATCGCAGGTGTAAATTCTCACAAAATTACTTTACATCAAAGGGCCAAGTAATAATACAATATTCGTTTATAAGAACTCTTGGTATGCAATTAATGGATGAACATCTACGACCCAGAATAACCAACAAAAAGGTGCCCTTAAAACTACAAACCATCATTGCTGAACTATCGAGAGTCGCGAATCCTATTTTTGAGCAACCTCAAGCACCTCCTGAAAAATGCAAGAGAAGAAGGTGTGCCATATCTCCCACCATCAAGAATAGGAGATCTGCTATCCAGCGTGGCATATGTAAATTGACAATTTGCAATCAATGTTGCAAAAAAGAGTGCCCTAAATGTTTTGAAAAATGATTTTAAGTTTTTTTCCGCTTTATGTACTGAAATAGGCCCATCTAATGACTTAGGAGAGTGCTATACAATAAATCTAATAAGTGATTTTTTTTCAACCTTCTTGCGTCCATACTTGAATATAGGTCTCCCTTAACGACTTCCATCTCTCGCGGTTTTTAGCTATTTCCATCCATTTTAGTCCTGCAGTTCACTTGATGTCATCGTACCATCTTGCATTCGGTCTACCTCTTGATCTTCCTCCCAGCCATGGTCTCCATTGTATTATTTTGGTGTTCCATCTCTCGTCGTCTCTCCTTGCTACATGTCCCGCAAAGTCCCATTTCATCTGGGTTACCCTTTCTATTACATCCTTGACATGTGTATGTTGTCTTATATATTCGTTTGTCTTCCTATCTCTTAAAGAAATACCCACCATTGTCCTTTCCATACCTCTTTGTGTTGTTTTTAATTTTTGTATTGTCTGTTTTCTGAGGGTCTACGTCTGCGCTCCATATGTTCATACTGGCAATATACACTGGTCGAACACTTTTGTGCGCATTCGTTGAGGGATCTTTTTATTTTTTAGTATCCCTAAGAGTTTGCCGAAAGCTGCCCAGCTTAGACGCCTTCTTCGTTCTATTTCGGCATCTATATTTTCTTTTCCTAATTGTATTTGTTGTCCAAGGTATATGTACTCCTTGACGTTTTCCAATTGATTGTCTCTTCTTCTGGGCTCATGATTTTAGTTTTCTGTATGTTCATTTTTAATCCCACATTTATTAATTTTTCTTCCAATAATTCTTCTAACGTTCTGCCAAGATCTTCTTTGTTGTCCGCAATTATCACCACACCATCAGCAAACCTCAGGTGATTTAGCCTTTCTCCATTGATGTTGATACCTCTATTTGACCATTTAAGTTGTTTGAACACGTCTTCTAGCGCCAGCGTAAAGAGCTTTGGGGACAATATGTCTCCTTGACGTACGCCTCTCTTTATTTGTATTGGTTGGGTATCCTCGTGTATTCTTATTATAGCTGTTGCTTTTTCGTAGATATTCTTAATCAGGTCCCTGTATCTGCTATATATACGTGCGTCATCCATTTCTTCCATGACTGACCAGTGTTCTATGCTATCAAAGGCCTTTTCGTAATCTACGTAGGCCATGAATAAGGGTAGATTGTATTCGGCTGCATTCTCGATTAGGATCCTTATTATTAGAAGATTATCTGTTGTGCTGAATTCTTTACGAAACGCTGCTTGCTCTGGAGGTTGGTAGTGATCCAGTTTTTTTTTATATTCTGTTTGTTATTATCCTCATAAAAAGTTTATACAGATGGGAAAGCAAGCTTATGGGTCTGTAGTTTTCTAACAACCTTCTGTCTCCTTTTTTATTTAGTATGATCATGATTGCATTGTTCCAGTTGTCAGGTACCTTCCCTTCCTTTAAGCATGTATTATATAGTTTTGTTAACTTTGGGATAACTATATCTTGAGCTTCCTTTACCATTTCTATGAGGGCATTGTCTTCACCCGGGCTCTTGTTATTCTTCATAAAACTTACAGCGTGGTTTACCTCTTCATCATCTATATCTTCTATATCCATAATTTCCTTTGGCTTTACCACTTTTGTGTCATGTAGGTTTTCATAGAACGTCGTAGTTATTTCTATTATTTTGTCTTTATCTCTTTCTTCTTCTTTATTTTTGTTTTTAATTGCTATAATCAGTTGTTTACCTTCTTTCCGTTTTAAGCATCTCATATTTTTGTTCTTCTCTATGATATCTTTAGCCATTTCCTCATAGTAATTTTCAAGGTCCTTTCTTATCATTTCCCTTGTTTCTCTTCTTGTTTGTCTATACTCATCAGTTGCATATTTGCCCCCTTTATACATTGATCGTCGTTCTTCTATCTTTTCTTGGGTTTCTTTTGTTATTTTGCTGGTCTTTGTATGTTTTTTCTCTGCTAGCTTTCATTATGGCCACTCTTATGGTCTTTTCCTAGTCATTTATTTCTAGTGATATGTTTTCGGTCCTTTCAAAGTAATGACGTATTTCTTCCTGATATTTCTCTTTATTTTGTTTCAGAACATTTGTATCTATACTTGACCTAGCTTATAAGTGATACTAGTTATTAAATGGTTAATTACAATCAAAGTAAAAAAAACAGAAAACCACAGTTTGAAATATCCAAAACTGGTCCAGTACATATGTCATTTATAAACAGTTGAGCCAATTTAATAACAGTTTGACGCAATGAGACAGTTAAAGCAATTAAAACATTCAGTCAGTAATGTCATGAAAATCATTATTGAGGTACTCCTCAAGATAGTGGAATGCTTGCCTATCAGATGTTTTTTGATCTTTGTCATAAAGAGCTTCTACGGTAGTGTCCTGAAATGCATTGATAGAAGGTTGAAGAAACATATTGCATAATAGTAAACCGATGACCATGACAAGTTAATGGCATTTACCCATGTCTCCAAAGCACGGGATGACAAGTTCATGAAAATTTTAACCGATAAACCGTAACTCACTGAAATATTTATTTCTTATAATTTTAAGAAACAAATAAATTTATAGGCACGAATGTCGTAAATTCAAATTCATTACAAAGTCTGTGGGTTTCATCCAGCTGGCTAGAAAAGCATACGAAGGACTATCATTTCTAGTTGCCAATGCCTTTTGAAATTGCTAAGCAACTGGTCATATATTTTTTTATGTGTGTTAGGTGGGAAAACCTTCAAAAGGCGCTTGGCAGATGGGTTAATGGGTGCCAAGCAGTGTGGGATTTCTACCTCATTAAAAACCCACCTATGAAAAGCATCGACTTCTAGGGTCCTTAGCTCTTAGAGACTCTTATACAGGGAAGTATATTTCAATTTTTATCACAGTTGGTAATTATCACAGGTGTTTTTGCTTCTAGGTGCTCTTTTAGATAAGTATATTTTATTGGTTTATATCACAGATTTTTATGCTTAAATTTTATCAAATAGTTTGATACATTTCATGTATTCCAATGTATTGATATCTTTTCTTTCTTCAGATTATCTTCGATGTCTGGCTCTAGGCCATACTGCTGTCTTTGTACACTATACACTGGACATTCTCTAATAATATGTGCTACTGACAGTAGTTCATTACACTGATCACACATTCGTGCTAGTTCGACTTTAAAAATATGCGGATGCGTAAGACTTGTATGTCCTGTACGAAGTCTAAATGCTTTTGTGGTTTCAAATCTACTTGATCCTGTGGATGCATAGCTTCTTTTAACTACTGGTTCTAATTTACGAAGTAACCAGTAGTTAAAAGAAGCTATGAATCCACAGGATCAAGTAGATTTGAAACCACAAAAGCATTTGACTTCGTACAGGACATACAAGTCTTATCTGTCATATTGAGAGACGAACTATGCTACTACAAATTGCCATACCATATACCGTTTTCATGGTCGGTTGGATCAGACCATGTCTCAACTCCATTGCAATTACAAACATCGTAATCTAATTTGGATTAGCAGAAACTTTAGTCGCTATTTTTGTATCATTCATTCTCGTACGCAACAAAACGAGTATATTAATGCTTATACGGCTTTCCAGGACCATTAATATCAAATTTTAGGGTTACCTTAAACTTTTCCCTAATAAAGGCGCAGTAAAAAAGCTCGCCAAACCCTATCATTTATTATCTATTGTCAACGTTTGTCAGTTCGATTTAAAAGGAGGTTTATTTTTACTATTTCTTGTAGGTTTTAAAAAACTTTCATCAATCTGACCGAAAAGACGGGCTATGCGAAGAAAAATATAACCAGTCATTCTTTCCAGGCCTTTTTTTGCAGTGGTCTGACGCAGCAAATAATGCCACCCTTTTTTCATTTTTTTCCGCTACATAACTTGCCCTTCTCTATATTGGTGCCCGGCCCTTGCCAAGTTCATCCGGTATCAGACATACTTCATGAGATGCTTATTTTAAAATATATTTCCTTTAGCATTCCTTTAGAATCTAATGAATATAGACGCTTTTTATTTTATGTGGCTACTTCTGGAAAAATAATTATACTTGATATGCCGCGTTTAGATGGATCGTGGATTTAACTATTACATATAAACCAAAACGTCCTAAATTTTATATCAATGTTACAAAGCATCCACTTTAATATTTGTAATTTGATATCTGCACCGATTAAAGCAGTGTACTGTGCAAAATTGGTGCATGAAAATGACTGTAAATAAATGCATATGAATATTAAAAATGTGTAAGCCTATATTGCTTTAAGGGCCCTATTTATATTTTGCCTCCAGAATGGCGTAGACCTATTTTTTTGAGGGGGCGGGATTGAGGGTTCTACTAATTTGGTGGTCGAAAATTGATATTTGCGAATAGAAATTTGAGAATTGAACACCATCTAGTCAGGCAAGCAAAAATCTAAAATTCTGGTATTCTCCATTTTTTATACAACTAACCGTGCACGCATCAAAATTTGGTTTTCGCCATTTTACATTTTTAAAAGTAGTACCAGTCAGTCTAGTTGATTGTGTTTTTTGGTACTGACTGCAGCCACAGATGTAGGGGCATTACCTGAATTGCCATTGACAGTGGGTTCCAAGGCGCCTAGAAGCCTGCGTTCAGAAGGCCGGTGGTGATATCGGCGAAGACCAAATAAGATAAGTTTGTGATCTTCTACATAATGTTATTGGCGTGTTGTTAGTAATATTCAGTGTCGTATTAGATTGCGTGTTTTTTTTTTCTTTCTGCGTTGTATTGATATAGATATCTTTGGAACTGTTTAGGTGTAAGCATAGCTTACCAATGCTAATCTAAATTAACTGCTATAATTTTACATTACTTCATAACTGATTCGTTAAGATTTATTTATGTACAACTGCGACACGTATACCATGGTAGGTGCGCACAAGGTTTGATAGCAATAGGTATTATACTCATAACTCCTAAGTACTAGATACTTTATGCATATTGCGTTTATCATTAATTTGTTGAAATTGATTTTGGATTCTTCGTAATCATTTGGTATATTGTATTGTTACTTCCGTTATAGCTAAACCTGCCTAATAATTGTTCGATAATTCTTTACCTATTCCACTTCCATTATAATTCAATTTAATTAAAATTGCAGTCTCTTTGTATACACAACTGAACTAGTTCTATAATTCTGAGCATATATTAAGTTATTATTATTTTGTTTCCAATTAAGCTCTTTTATATTTATATCATTCTGTTTATTAAAAGAAATATGACAATACGTTAACGTCAAACCTAACGAGCTCCCTATAAACTTAAACTTGCACGAATGTACCGTATTTTATTTGCTCTGAAATACCTCAACAAAACAAGTGTAGTTAATGGTCATATGATTTTGAATCGCACTTAAGGATTCTCAAGACCCATGATCTGCTAATTTGGGTCTGCGGATTTAGTTATTTCAAACTGGTGGCACTCAGATCAAAAGTAAATAATTGACCCACTCCCACGCCAACAAGCAGTCGGAGCACATGTTGCTCTGGCCGCATCCTTAAGGGTAGGTAACATCTTATTTATTTTATATTGCTAACTCATTTAAAATGATTTTACGCGCAACAATTTGGCGCCCAACGTGGGGCAGCTCCGATATAAATTGACATGTAACATCAGGACGATCTTGGCTTTACCTCGTTCTCTGTCTTGGTAAACCCTCCAAAGAGCAGGTAGTGCGTATGCCTGATAAAAAGTTTAAGAATTTCTAATTCGCCCTTACGGGGATAGTCTTATTTCCGGCTAGAGAAGTTGGCATAGTTACTAGTTTGGTGTACTAAATTAATTGACTGGATTTGTTGGATTTTGGTCTGAAGTCAAGATTTCTCTTGGTAACTGGCCACGTGCGGAGGATTCCGGAACAAAATACGCCGTTTCCTTCCTCAAGGGGTGCTTGTAGGAGAGAGAATTGCTCCCGTTTGTCTTCGTCATCACTATCAAAAACCCTACGTAGCTAGGTAAATAAATATATGTATATCTTACATTTTGTACATACTCATTTATTTTCTGTATAGGGGGATTTCTTTTCTCATGGTGTAAATCACTAAATTATAGTTTTCTAGCGGTTTCCAGAGGGGAATGAATGTACTGCACAATACTGCTAAATAGAAAGTGTCATTCTTGAAATGTGTTCGAAATGTATTAATTCATGCACTTGTTATACCATGCAATATCATCTGAGCTACGCAGCCTATGGAAACACGTGTGTCAAAACTGAATTTAAGTATATAGACCTGCATTATACATATTCATTGTAATAAACAAAATGTACAGGGTAATCCAAATAAGGCTTTAAATGCCTTATACCTCTTGTTAGGCAGCTTAAAATCAATCAGCTGATACAGGGTGAACTAGTTGAAAGGCATCCTCAACTGTAAAGTGACTTTTTATACGATTTTTGGCTTAGATTCTCCTCACGTGATCCGCTCTTCTACCAAAAAAAATTACGTGCCCCACCTTTATAAGCACACAACTGACGCTTTTTTTGTCTCAAATTTTGCCCCCGGTTTCGATGCTTTTAATAAATTTTTCTTTTTTTTTCAACTTTTTTTTGACTTTTTTTAAATTTTTTCTTTATTTCGTTTTATAATACTCTTATTAACTTTACGAATAATTCTTTCTTTCTTTTAATTAATATCTTTTTCTTAGTTGGTTTTATAATACTTTTATTAACTTTCCAAACACTTTTTACGTTGTTTTTTCATTTTTTCACAAATTTGTGTTTGTTTTCTCGTAAAGCATTTGTTTCCTTCTCATTTTTGCCATACTCGACCTCGTAGCTGAACTCCTTCGCCTTTTTTTAGCCGAAAACCGCGTTTCTATAACTTTTTTTTATTATAAATTTTTTTCTTATTTCGTTTATTAACTTTCCGAACAATTTTTTACGTTTTATTCAATTTCTTCCAGTTTTTTCGAAAATTTTTGGGTATTCGGTAAGGTGGGGTGGAGTGGTGGAGGTATAATTCTCCCCACTGATAACCCAGGGGTCCTCGCTTGTCAAATTTTTGATCCGAGGCTCCGTTGCAGAGATATCGGCAAAAAACGGGTTTAATCCTAAAATCCCCCTTATGATCAAATGGTAGACCCCCATGAGGCGCACGCACCTACCATAAAATTTTCGACCCCGTAGCTCTTCCCGTTCTCCCGAAATTAGCTATTTTAGTTTTCTCCCTTCTCTCCTGGCCGAACGGGGGGGTTACGGAGTCTAGTTTTCGTCCAGGTTCCTCATTTTACCCCGGCTACATGTCCTGAAGCAAAAATTATTTTTTTCGAAAAAAAAAATAAAACTTTCATTTGTTTGACCTGTCAAATATCTTTTTCCGATATTTTCGAAATAGAGCAACAGTTTTTCTCCAAGAAATTCGTTATCGAACTGTTGACTCGATTCTTCGATCGTTGTTACCATTTCGGCGCTAGAACGACTCAAAATTACCCCTTTTTCGAAAATATGCAGGCCCAGAAAAATACTGGCCATTTTCCGAATCTCTTCTATAGGGTCCGGAAGACCCTCAAATAGAATCTGTTCAAAAAATCTCATCAAAATTAATTAAATTTTTCGACATGTATCGTGTGTCAAAACAAATTTTTCAAAAATCGCACAATTGATGAAGTAACTCGAAAACGGAAAATTGGATCGCCAAATACAATTGACTCCTGAGTATTGCCAAAAAATGTGTCAAATCTCAAATTTACACTCGCAACCGTTTTCGAAAAAAATACTAATCTAAAAATCACCCGAATGAGCATTAAATAGCCGCATATAGATGACTTTGAGCATTAGACTTTTGCGTAGACATGTCAATCTTATCCACTACCGAGAAGAAAGTGTGCGGAACACGTCAAAAGTAGTTTTCACTTCAAGATAAATTAATTATTTTATTAATTGCGAATACTTTTAACGTGCGCGATACCGCTCGGCATCCTGATACTGAGATTCCAGGGAGTAAAATATTTAAAAACATATATCTAAGCTCTATAAGAAACAGTAACTTTGCAAGAAAAATTTCTGATCATGTACATATGGTCATTTTTTCTTATTTTTTTCTTGTACTATCACCCTCTAGAATATCTGCATTACATTAACTAACACCCTGTATAAAGCAGAATTATTACAATTTATGTTTTAAATTTCTCTGTTTTGTATTCTTGCTTTTGTTTCGTTTGTTTATAATAAATTTTGTAATAAATAACTGTTGGTTATTATTTTTTCAGTTTTGATTTTTACTTTAACAATAAAATTAATAAAATATGCCTCAAAAACAACATCTTTAAACGTTCTGATCATCGACCTCTAAAAAGCGCCTTACCTTTATCCTAAACCGGTGATGGATCCAATTTATAAAATACATCTAAATGTCTATAATTCGAAAACGTCTAGGATAAACTACTATGTTATACGAGACATGTTCAAAATATTATGCATATTTCAAAAACATAACAATATATAAAATAATATATATTTTCAGAGCTTATTTTTTACGCACAATATTAATTTTTAAACTGTAAGTTGTCCTCTATAACTTTTACCTAAAATATTTTTTGGTACAATGTAAGTGGGCTACCCGGTAGATTCTGTACTCTACAGCAAGAGGTGCCCATTGCCTAGCAATCATTGAGCGAGGAAATCGTTCGATCACTAGGTGCCTAGGCAATAGGCAGTCAGTTATTTTGTGTGAAGCCCTTTAGTGCTGATCACCCAGCAGCCCGCAAAAACTTTTACCTTGTGAATCAATCCATACACGAACACTACTTAAAGCCTTCATATCGTAACCCCTAACTGGCCCTTTATTATAGCCTTAAAATCTCCCAACATTTCTTATCTTTCGCATTTATCCCGTCGCCGTCGGCGAAATAAATTGCACCACTCACCAAGTGTAAGGGGTTTTCCCAATAAATAAATAACAACAAATTTGTGCATTATCCGAAAAGTGCGAGATTTTGACAGTCTTTTTTCCTGGCCATCAATTTCAGGATGATGTTGATGTATAGCGAATGCAGCGCAGCCTACTTTGTGGAAAGCTGAGTGGGTATATTTTTCTCAAAGAAACATATACTTTATGCAAATAAACATACGTGGTTTGGCGTGGCCTAGTAAAGTTACAGGCTGCCGACTTGATTTAAATTATTTATCGAAATTAGTCAGAATATTATTTCAATATACAAGTTCAGTGTGAATTCAGATTATCGTTATGAAACTCATATACAGGGCTAACCAGCCCTGTCACCGCTTGAAATCCAGAGAAACTATAGTGCAACCAAAACTCGTGAAAATAATCAAAATTCCATAACAAATAGAGCCGTTTATCGTAAATATTCTTATATAAAATCATGGTTCTAGACAATATTTATGCGTCAGCATAATCGGTTTGCTTATGACACACAGTATGTAAGCAAATGCTAAATATAAATCGGTTCATAACGGGAAACCGTTTCTATTAACTAAGGGATGACAAAGGCCTCTACTTCGAGTTCTTGTTAATTTGAAGTTACGTAATTGCTAGCTCCCAAGAATCCCTCGTGGTGTTGATGTTGGTATGGAAGTTGCCGCCATATATTTATTTGATCGGAAATAAACTTCAGTTTCGTGCCAATTTGATTTAAATTATATTAGTATATTAATAGTGAGAACATAATGCCAATGGACAAATTTAATGAAAGTCAAGAGTATCGTTACTAAATACGCGTACGAAAAATTGCAAAGGCCAACCAGAGATCACTGTCAACCGGAGACGATTGGAACTTATCGAACAAGGTCATCACTAAAGAGAAGCCACAGTGCGCTATCAAATCATTCAAGCCCTTTAAGTGCCCGAGACTGGACGGAATTGTTCCAGCTCTGCTTCAATGGGGAATCGGGGCTCTGGGTGATTATTTAGAAATGCTATTTAAAGCTTGCCTGTCCCACAAATACATACCCAAAGCTTGGAATATGTAAAAATTACCTTTATACCCAAACCAGGAAAAAAGGACTACTCTGAACCAAAATCATACTAACCTAATTTTTTATGAAAACGCTAGAAAGGCTGTATGATAGGATTCATTAGAGGAGATATCCTACCATACCATCCAAGCCAACACGCATATCAGACTGGAAAATCTCCAGAAACAGCACTTCACTGCGTAATTCAAACAATCGAAGAAGCCTTGCACCGAAAATAATACGCTCTCGGAGCGTTTCTCGACATTGAAGGAGCTTTTGATAAGGCTACTTTTTACAGCGTATATACAGCAATAACAAACCATAGAGTCCACCCCACCATCAGGGGCTGGATCGCCAATATGCTGAAACTTAGAGCAGTAAACCTAATTATAGGTAACAAAACTGTTGCAGCACTCATAACGAGAGGATGTCCCCAAGGAGGGGTACTCTCCCCGTTGCTGTGGAATGTGCTAGTAAACAACCTCATAGAAAATTTGAACAAAGCAGGACTCTTTGTCTTTGTGATCGGATACAGTCATTGTTGTGGGCAAGTTCGAAGTAATTCTGTCAGAGTTAATGAACAGAGGTTTAAAAATAGTAGAGAGATGGTGCAACAAACACTCACTTTGTGTCGATCCCAACAAAACAGAACTTGGAGGAGGAAAATGAAATTCAATCCACCCTCTTTGTTCGGGGGTAAAAATTGCTGTGTACACATAATCAGTTCGCTTATGACACACAATTTCTATATAAGAGAATGGTATATATCAATTAGTCCATAACGGTAAACCGTTTCTGTTAAATAAGAAGTGACAAAAGCCTCTATTTCCAGTCCTTGTTATCTTGGAGTTAAGCAATTGTTAGTTTCAGTTAGAGCTATCGCCGACTCGATCTTGGTATCGGCGTTGTAGCCAGATAATTAAAATTTTAGGAAATAAACTTGATATAATAATTAACAGTTTTAGCGCTTTCTTTGATGTATTTTCACTCATTTGCATGATAAGTTTATTTTATTGTTTTGAACCACTATATAGTATACTTTAAGTCCTTTGGCTAGTCTATACTTATGTACACCAAATGCGATACTCGTTTAATTCATCAGATTCAAACTTGCTTCTATAAAAGCATAAAGAATGAGGGTTACTCAATTTTCATTTTATCGTTGAATATATAATCTATACTTTACTTAAATAAAATAATTTGAATAGTTTAATGACAGTAGGTACCTATAGCATGTATGAAAGTAACGTTATAAAAGAAACGGGTTCTGATACACAAAGTAACTGATTATTAGAAGTAATGAAGGTTTACATCACTAGTTTACTGGTTAACATTGATCTAAATATGTCTTAATGGCTTTCCATGAAAGAGGAGGCATTACTCATGTTGAAAGAATATAATGGTCTCGTCTTGTAGACCGTAGCAGGAAGAAAAGAACATTTTTAAAATAAATTAGGCGAGGCTCAATTCCAAACCTATAAATTTTAAAATGAAAGGGAAACTACAAGGATTGCCAAAGATCTGTAGAGTTGCAAAGAGACCAATTTCTCAAAATTCTTAGGTTAATACAGTTTTTTTCATCAATTTTTGGCCTAAATGAGCCTCTTTTGGGATTGGTGAACTTCTTTACTGCTCTTGCTATATTAAGATGTGTAACATGGATACATGTTTGACCGACTTACTTACGATTTCACTGATGAACAATGGTTTATTGCAAAAAAATGGATATTCCCAGACTGTCTAAATGCACTCTAAACTGCTAATTACCAAAATTAATGATTCAAACATCGAGAACGGAATCTGCCCTAGTATTTTAATTAACACGTTACTGTCATATATCCTAGCTAGACCTCTGCACCTCATCTTCAATGAGTCTTTCCTGACTTTTGGAAGTTCAGTTTTGTGTTTCCCGTACATAAGGCTGGTGACAGAACCAACATAAGAAATTATAAACCCATCTGTATTTTAAAAGTTATTTCTAAGGTTTTTGAGAATCTTGTAACTAGGTATCTGAGTTCGGTGTTGTCCCCTGAGATCATAAGCGAGCAGTTTGGCTTCTGCCTGGGTAGCAGCACTGAGCTCAACTTTCTTGCTTATTTTCATTACGTGTTTGGAGCCTTGGAGGGGGGTGCCGAGGTTCATTCTGTTTATACAGACTTTTCGAAGACATTTGACAGGGTTCTCCATGCCATATTATTATGCAAGCTCCATACCTTGAGAACATCTGGTCCTATGCTCAATTGGATTGAAAGTTATCTTACTGGTCGAACTCATGTGGTGCGCGTGAACAATATTTTGTCCCATCCGAGGTCCCTCAGAGGTCTCACATCGGGCCACTTTTTTTCAATCTTTTCGTAAATGATGTTTTCACATGTTTTCGGTCTTCTAAATTCCTCCTGTTTGCCGGCGATTTGAAATTGTTCAATATAATTGTTACTGCTAATGACTGTCTGGCACTTCAGGATGACCTAAGCAGATTTGCAGTGTGGTGCCACAATAATGGAATGGAAATCAATTCATCTAAATACAAGCTTGTGAAATTTTCTGGATTCTGGTTGCCCACAACTTTTGATTGCGTCATTGATGGTGAGATCCTACCAGACCGTCGAGTCTATCAGAGATCTTGGAGTTGCTCTTGACGCGGAGCTATCATTTGCTGAACACATGGCAAATATTGTAACCAAGTCCATGAAGATGTTGAGGTTCATTAAAATAAATTCTACTGCACACTACACTATTGTTTCTCTCAAAATTCTTTATATCACTCTGGTCAGTTCACTGATCTATACAAATGGATCAGCATAATGCATGTGTCATCTGAAGAGAAATTGATTACGTGTGGGCGAAAAATCTGTTTGTGCGCACGATTCCCAGTCATATTTTTGGATACCTCGGCATTACTGATCAAGCGCAATAACACTCAATCCGTCAGTCAAATGTCAAAATCGCCAGCTGTTCGGCCACGCGGTCGATTACTGTCGATTTCCCAGGCCCGTACCGAGCTCGTAGTTTCGTAAAGTAGAATCGAATTAGTATATCGGTGATTAGTATCGATTGACGGCAAACCGGGCAAACGGAATCTACGGCCTACCCCCAAGCTACGCCATTCGGCCATTCGCTATTTGTTTTTGTTCGGTTGGGATGTGGTTTGGTTAGTTTAGTTTGCTTTGAACGCCTCCCAAGTGAGTAAGGAGTGTTTGTGTGTGATTTTTGACTATATTTTAAAAAACTGAGACTGCTTTTAGCTTATTGATTGAGTGATCAATTACTGATCATTACATTATGAGTATGCATACTTGTAGATATGGTTAATCTTTGTCGAAGCAAAGGCGCTATCCCGGGAATCTCCTATTTTCGGTAAGTATTAATAGTATAGGTATTAGTATTATTAAGGCGTAAACATCTAAAATATCTCTAAATAACCCAGCAATAAGCTGTATGACGTGATTTTCTAGTAGGGCTGATATCATGATAAGAATTTTAAGATCCTTTACAGGCCTAGGCCACAATGTGAAAATCGGCCTCTCCTATTGGTCGATCTATCTAGAAACGATCCGCCTACAAAATAACAGCTGATCAGTTAACCTCGTGTTTTTAAGAAGCGTCTAGAGATCAGGCGTAATTTTCGATGCGACGAAACGAATCCATAGCCGCGTTCGTTTTTGACATATTTTTCCTCGATTTGCTCTTAAATACACAGAACTTGCAAATCGAGGAAAATGATGACAAAAACGAACGCGGCTCATGTCTCTACGTTCTAACCTTCTGCCTACAAAATAACAGCTGATCAGTTAGCGAGATTTCAGTTCATAGTGCACTTGTGAATGAAAGGCGCGTGATTGGCTAGCTACGTAAGGTGACGCATGTATCCGCGCTGCAACCAGTTGTTTGCAAGGCAGCAGATGGTCTAGGGGTCTGCATGATTGGCCTTCATTTCGGCGACCCGGGTTCAAATTTCGTCGGTTTTTGTTTTTTTTAAGTAAACAGTTTTTCTTGATTTTTGAGATTTTCTTGGGTATTGCTTGGGTTAGCACTTGGTTAGTTTCCTTTTCTTGATCCCCGGAGCGAACGAAGCGTGCGGAGGGCCATATACTTGCCAATTGCAGGTCTTTAAATCGCATGCATTCACAAGTGCACTACGAACTGAAATATCGCGATCAGTTAACCCCGTATTTTAAGAAGCGTCTATCAATTGTAATTTTCGATGCGGTGAAACGAATCCATGTATCTACGTTCAAGCAAAACTTCTACAACGCCTCGTTGGTGTAGTAGGCAGACTGCTTGCCTGTTATTCCTGCGCTGCGGGTTCGATTCCCGTCGGTCGCGACAGATGTTTTGTTTATTGTTTTCTATTTATTAACTTACCTTTTTTTCTCAATTTTGTGTTAGTTTGGATTAGTTCTGGTTAGCACTTGGTTAGTTATTGTTGATTGAGCATCGTAGCGAGCGAAGCGAGCGGAGGGTCATGCAAAGCCATAATAATACCTATTATTCATTTCGCTGCATCGAAAATTACGCCTGATCTCTAGACGATTGTGTATTTTATTCTGTTTTTCCTGGTATTAGCTTTTAAAGCGCCAAAAGAACCCAATGAACACATATATATTCATCCATGGTACTTATCTATGATTTACTGAAATGATTTAGGCAATATATGGTGCAAACTTAGTTTTTCATTGAGATTTTTACCAAATGACAATGTTTGTGCAAGTGATTGATGAGAGTTGTCTTCCAAGTGAATTTAGTAATGTACTATGTACTGAAGAAGTTTTGATACAAAAATCAAAACTATTATACCAAAATAAATTTATAAGTACGGACCTGCTCACGTTCTCGAATTACAATAAGCATTGTTACAGTGCGCAAACGCAATCATGCCGAGATTTGCTAGAGTTTGTTTACATTTTGACGTCGTAAATTAGCCATTTCGGTGAAAGGTTATTGCTTATCCATTCGTATAGATCAGTGGGTCAGTTCACATTTAAAATATGCCTCTTCAATGTGAAACCCCCATTACGCTAACCATATCAACAGGATTGAGCGTGTATAAAGAAAAATCCTTCATTATATAAATTAAAATTTTTTTAACATTGACGAGTTTCACGGTGATGGCCGTAGGCTTAACATCTTGCCATTGTCTGTCATAAGAACGCAAAGACCTCCTCATCTCCTCTTCAAGGTGTTCAATTTCCTGGTGGATTGCCCATATCTGCTCCAGAATTAGCCGTAGCTGCCAAACCTTTGATGTACCCTTTCATCGAACCAATTATGGAGCTCCTTCATTTGTTCCCCGTTCTGCTAATCTTGCTAACCAGCACGGACGTCTTGATTTCTTCTGCAGTCAGATATTGTTTCTTAGACAGCTATTGCAGCTGAACATGGCTTGAGTTACTCTATTGAATAATGTTCGGGCTTCTTATTATTATATTACATTTTCTTTTTTTATTTCTTTCCTTTCCTCTTTAAATTTAAGATCTAGTGTAGTTTAAGAGTTCACTTTGTAAATGGACATTATCCATCAATAAATAAACAATAACAACTAAATCTATGTTTGTTAAAACTAATTGTTTTTTATCAAAAATGATATTTCTTGTAATTTAATTGGCGTTAAATAGGCATTGTGCGGGGCTAGACTATCATGACGATGCACTTAAGTATGCTTAATAATGCAATTTTCTAAAAATTGATACTTTCATGTTAGATTTAAAAATACACCTAAACTGGGACCCACCCATACCTCCTCTGAGGGGCTTTGCTCATCGGAATACATATATACACTGGGCTAAGCTTTGGAAAAATTCGAAAAATCTCATGGAAGATCCCACGCTTAATTTCCAAAAAGTTAATTCTTTGTAGTGGTACTAACTGTCTTGGCATATCTACTTATTAAAATGCACTTAGTTCACGATTTATGCCAGGACAACTTTGACCGGAGGATGATTTTGTAATATTATGGTGCAAATATTGGATTATAACAACTTTGTTAGGTCAATGATTTTCTTCGATGGGACAGAATTATATTAAATGGAAACTTAACCGGCGCAAAAGTTAAGAAAATCCACATCCGCCCCAAAAACTAACAAGATCTACCTTGACTGATGGAAATCTCACGTTCGAAATCTATCTGCTCATAATTGGTTCAAATTGTCGAAATATTTTTGAACTCAACAACAAAGGAACATTTTTGCAATAAGACAGAGAAGAAGCGCTCGATATAAAGGCACTTATTTTGAAAAATACCGTCTAAAACACAAATCTGGCGCATTGAACCGTCCGTCGCGCCAGGAACTATAAAAATTATGAGCAGCCCTTATTTCGTATCGGCCATGGAAAATAAACATACGTAGGGCCTTATTATGGTGGACCAATGAAATATTGCTGAAAATACTCGGGCGGACTTTGAAATATTATGCGTTTTACAATGACGTATCATCGTGAACGTTTGTACGAGAGATTTTTGATATATCGTTTTGCTTTCTTTACTCCTTTTGGTTAACGTTGATCCGGCTTGCATATTTGCTTCGAATTTTTTAATAATTTATGATTTGCCAGCGACGGGGATAATATTGGTTTGGAAAATGTATCTATTCTCCAGGCTATTTTCAT
>MU192662.1:0-19994 GCA_016904865.1 Pissodes strobi | reverse complement strand
TTTACGGTTCTATAGTTTGCAATAAAAAATAATCAGTTTAATTTCTCAGGAAACTTCGTAATTTCCCTACAGCCAGAGAAATTTTCTTCCACAATGGTTGTTTCTCTCCGCAAGGAGATGTGAGTAAGTATTTTTCAGGGTAAAGATAATAGACTGTTTTGCCAGTAGGTCCCTTTTCTCTTGTATAAACCCCAAAAGTGAGCATGGTTGAGGGGGAATAACTACGCTTTTTTTATATAAAACCTAAATCTTGTATTGTTAATGTAATTTTATTTATACTTTTAAGCAATTCTCTTTTGAATTACCAATAACTAGCCAATTGTCTAAGTAGAGTACAGTTTTTATACCCTTTAATTTTACATATCTTACAACTGGTTTCAGTTTTGTGAAAAGATATGGAGCTGTACATAAACCAAATGAAACACAATTAAATTGGTATAGTACGTTGCAAAAAACGAATCCTAACAACTTTTTTTGACTACTGTGCATAGGGATAAGGAAACATGCATCTTTAAGAGATCAGTTTTCCCCAAGAATGCGTCTTTTGAAATTAAATTTTTTGCCGTCCTATGTAGTCTTCTACTTTGCTAACCGGAGTGGTGTCCTATTGAAAGGGATTTTATAATCCGGTACCCACTGTATTATTGAACTGTTTACCTTTTTTCTCTGCTAATTTTGAACGTATAATTCTAGTTCAGACGGTTGGCTAATTAAATTATTGAAAGGGAGGGCTAAGGCACTAATCCCACGGACTATAGGTGTTTCTGTAATCGATACAGTAGTTGTCTTGGCAGGATTTAGGACTCTCTTCGAGATTTAATTTTGATGGTCTGAGGACATTGCAGTTGGCAGCTGGTGGATACTTCTCTATCATACTGTTTTTTTTTTATCTTTAGTCCTTTTAATAAGTAATTGTCCCATCTAAACTATCTGAGTATGTAGTTCTGGCCTCGCAGGTGTGATTTCGTTTTTTTTTTTATCCTACACCTACACAGCTAGGTGGTCGTTACTTTGTTCAGGACCATCTGGTGCTTCTGATGTTGGTAAGTCTTGATAGTCTTGATTTGGCTACGTTATTTCCTCAGCTAGCGTGAGAGGATCTTCTAATGCATTTGCAAATGCAAAAGAGTTTCCTTGGTTTTGCTACTTATGATATCGATTGCATCTGCAAATGCAACGATCTGTTAGCCTATTTACAGCATCTGCAAATGCTGCAATTTCTGTTTTTGAACAGAAAAATAGGTTCATGAATATGTTCACTATCTGCAACTGCAATTGCAGACAGTGGGTACGATCGATTGTATCTGCTAATACAACGAACTACTCACCTTTTTGCTTGTTGCTTAACCCTGGTTATGCTTTCGACTGCATCTGCAAATGCAACGATTTTTTAGCATATTTACAGTATCTGCAAATACTGTAATTTCTGTTTTGAATAGAAACCAAGAGTGTAATAATTCGCTACCTCCAATGCAATGATTTTATGTAAGAGGGTTGCAATAGTATGGTGGTTATTTGTTTTTGTATCTGCAAATACATAGCACTATACCGTTTTATTTTTGTCAGTACATATATCCTTTACATCGGCAAATGTAGGGATATAGTGTGCCTCTAACTACTTTTACATAATATACCTACTGGGGTGGAGGCTGTTGGGGGCCCTTCACATCTGCAAATGTGAAGGCCAATTTTAGTTAAAGTTATTCGCATCTGCAAATGCGAATTTGTAAATAGGTATTATTATTATTTATTAACATCTCCTGCAAGCAATGTTTACTCCAATTTTTTCCCTCACCGGACGGCCCATGTCAACACGAATTGTTTAAAAATAATGTGTTCCGGTGTTACATTGCTTCGACAAAGCCGAACGATAACATTCCGCCTTTTTCTCTTAATTTTGGGTTAGTTTTGGTTAGCACTTTTAGTTCTTGTTGATTGAGCCTCCGTTGCGAGCAAAGCCAACCGAGGGCCATGCAAGCTATAATAATACCCAACTTGGGATTTAGTCGCTCGTAAATTATGCGTCAGCTTGCCCTTGTGGCTAGTTTTTAGAGGTTAATTTCGTGAGAAAAGGACACTCTTCGACTTACTCAAAATTTTAATTTTTTATTTTATTTATTTAGTTTTTTTTTTTTGAAAAGTATTTGTTAATATAGTAATAGCAATAATTACAATATACATAGTCCTTATTCCTCTAGACAGTGTTTTTGAACACTGGTATTGAGGATAATTGCATTTTAGTAATAATAACAGTATGATTTCCTATAAACTCTCTAGTATTGTGGCTATGAATATCCTTTGAAAATATTATGATAATATTTTAATTTTGAGTTTTATTTATTATCCTGTAAATAAGTTTATTCTGTTCAAATTTTAATACCTTATGTAATTGCCATACTCTTAAATTTTCATATAGATCTGCAGTATGAGTCAGTGGATCATAATTAAATATAACTTTGTTTTTTGTTTTGCAATATTTGCATCGAATCGAGTTGTAGTTTATAGTCCCACATGTGCCCCATACGGGGATCAAATATCGAAAAACGAATGATACGAAGGCATTATAACCATTTGTTTCTATTTTTATATTCCTTTATATGGTATAAACGTTTTATTCTATGTAAAACATTAATAAATGTGCAGGCCGACCGGTATATATTTCCTCCTTTTGATTGTGTTATGTAAACACTTTTTGTGATTGAATAGTATATTTCTTTGGTAGGATGTACGATTAGACGAGATTACTAGAGAACGGTTCGAATAGCTCGTATCGTTAACTGTTGCTTATTACTTATATTCATTTCGATATAATATATTTCAATTCCGAATATATTGTTTGATTCTGTGTAATTGTGCAAAGACGACAAATAAATGTAACAATGTTTTGTCATGCCCTCGTATATAAATAACAGTTTGTTAGTATAATTCAAATCGCAGTGAGCACATTTAATTTTTGTTTACTGCTTCATTCGCATTTTTGACTGTAACCCGTTCGCACTCTATTTTATTCTAATAAGTATAGTTAGTTTTAGAAGTTTGAGAGTATTTTCCATTTCAATTTTATTAAGTAAAAAAAATAAGGGTTACAAGTGTCATATTTATTCATAATACTCAGTTTAGTATTATACACATTTAGTTTGCTTTTATACAAGAGATTCTGTTTTTATATATTTAAGATAACCAGGTATTTATGTATATTTGAAATTTTGGCATATAATCTTATATGGACTCACCCCCTGATTCGCTTCTTCCGATGATTATTGCCCTCTTTTTTCGCCTCATTTGCGAGCAAGACGTATCACTAACACTTCACTATACTAGAAATACGATTTCTAGGCATTTTTCTTCTTAAAACCAAAAGAAAGAACCGATTTACGGATTCTTGCTTGTCACCGACCGGTACAAAATTGTAATGACGCATCAAGGCGATGCATGAGCTCGAGCGGCTAGCCAGGGTCGGCTGAATCACCATGTTTTTAGATAACTTCTTTAAAAATTGTACCGATTGGGAAAAAGTTGTATACTACAAAGTGTAATGAGGGATGGCGGAGATGCGAAGGATAATATCCTATACCTATCTTTAGGTGTTTACGAAATATTGACAGTTCAAAGTCGGGCATTTTGATATTTTGACAGGCTTTAAAATCTAAACCGCACGAGAGCAAAGAAAACGGTTTGTATATTCCTGTCTTACGTTTTCATGAGCTATCGAATGACAGTAACTTTGACTTTATCCCGCGGATAAAATTAACCGGAACTTTTAAACCTCCGGTTAAATTCAAAGTCACTGTCATTCGATAGCTTATGAAAACCTAAGATAGAAATGTGCAAACCGTTTTCTTTGATCTCGTGCGGTTTAGATTTTAAAGCTTGTCAAAATATCAAAATGCCCGACTTTCAACTGTCAATATTTCGTAAACAGCTAAAGATAGGTACAGGATATTATACACAAAATGTGTTTAGATTTCACTAGAGAGTCCAAAAATGTCGTAATACACAGGGTGTTCTATTTAAAATATATGGAGTAGGCTTACATGTCAGAAAATTGTTAGTGTTTTGTTTTATATGTATCCTAAAAAAAACTTGGCTACCAACCCTACATTCTGCTAATTTGTTTACCTTGATATCTTTAAAAACAAAAAGTTGCTGATGAAATCTAAAATAACCCTTTGACGCTTACTGGTTTCGCGGTGAAACCATTTGAATTTGAATTTTTATTCAGCCGCCTGCGCCTGCCGGTTTTGCAGTAAAACCGCAGTTGATCACGTGTTCTAGAGACCCTTCCTAATTGGTTCAATACGTTTGGCGCCTGTAAGTTATCGCCATGTTGATATTGTGTGGCCCGATACAGGTCGTAAACAGCGTGTGCTGTAGTGTGGACATTTTTTTTATCTTTTTTTAAGTGTGACCCTTCGAAATGGCAGGTATGTAATATACGTAGTTCTATTGCAAAAGACCAGTTATGATGTTTTATGTGTCTATTACAGATATTTTACAGTATGTTCTATATTTTTTACACAAAATTATATATGGTCGCACAGTAAGACCAGTAGGCACAAAATGTGATAATATTTTTTAGGCAAGAAACACGCGTATTCTTTTGATGGGCTTCAAAGGATGGAACCTGAAGGATTTGTTACATTTATTGATGAGATACCATCTGATAATAAGTCGAATGTAGGTGACATGAGTGAAAATGAGCAAAACGAGGAAACTACATCGTAAAATAATGAAGGAAACGATTTAGTTGATATTTTGAACTTACCCATAGATTTTGAAAATGATGCCGAAACGACAGCTGAAAACAGTGGATCGGAAAGTGAGGATGATATTCCCCCTTTCAATTATACGCCAAATAGAATTATTAATAAAAAGCCCGATTTGGACAAAATTCTCAAAAAAATGCCTAAGAAATTTTCAACTTTTCAGTGAAAATACAGGACCAAATATTGATGCAAATTTAGAAGCGCCATTTGAAGTTTTTCTAGCAGCTTTTCCTGAGAACCTAACTGACCATATTGTATTTCAAACCAACCTGTACGCCCTCCAAAAATGTGGGAGTTCAACTGTTTTTGGTCAAACAAATCAAAAGGAAATGCGAAAATTTTTGGCCCTTAACATGATGATGGGAATAAAGAGGTTGCGGAGTTTGCGCGATTTTTGGTAGGCTAATTATATTCTTAGAGACCACTTTATTAGCTCCGTCCTTTCTAGGGATCGTTTCGTATGGCTGCTTGGGAATTTTCACCTAAATGATAACGCTGTTATTCCAGAATAAGGGTCTCCCAATTACGATAAATTATATAAATTGCGGCCAGTTATAGAAAGGTTATCTGAACACAACACTCTAAGAAGAGGACGGCGTTCTTCAGTTGATTTGAATACTTGGTTTTGTACACATTTATTTTTTGTATATGTTTTTTTGCCTACTGGTTTCAATATGAATCCGCCTTCTAACATCTGCTTTATAAAAAAATATATATTTTTGTATTATCTTCTTACTAAATTAACTCCCCATTAACAATATTTAAACAAAAAACGCTATACAAGGATTATAACAAAAATTCCGGCGTTAAAGGGATAATGGATATATCTGGATAACGATCGACTTTTACGAAAAATAACCAGCAAAAACAATGTTTTTGAGACTTACACCTTTATTGTAAAATCCAAACTGTTTATTATCAAACGAAATGTTTTGCACTTTCTTATCTTCCACATAACCACAACCTGGACAATACTTATAACCAATTTTTTTGTCTTTGGTTACTTGCCAATATTCGGTTAACTTGGGTTAGTTTGGGTTAAATAAAAACTATATTTACTTTAACATTTTTAATCTGTTCCGATACGTTTTACCCAGTTTTGGTGCTCTTAGTTACTTTTGGTTAGTCATTCAATCAACTTTCGGTTACTTTCAGTTCCAATTTATTTTACTCATTTGAATCGGTTCCGATATGTTATAATCAAATTTAATGTTTTTGGTTAGTCACTTAAATTCGTTTCGTCTTGGTTAGTTTTAACTTACTTTAATTTTTGTAACCAGTTACGATACGTTTTAGCCTGTTTTGGTGCTTATGGTTATTTTTGGCTAGCTTTGGTTAGTCGTTCAATTAACTTTCGGTTAGTCTTAGTTAGTTCAAATTTATTTTTGTAATTTGAACCGATTCCGATGCCTTAAGATCAAATTTAAGTTTAAATAAACAACCTAACTAGCTGCACAACTCTGCCGTCCTTTTCCCATTTTAACACATAAACATTAACTTATTTATATAACATACAAACAAAACAATATATGCACATAACGATAGTCTATTTACCCAAATAACAAATCTTTTTCAATTTTAATTCCTATGAAAATTTATTGCACTCCGGTCCAGGTAAGCGCTTATGATTGGCATCGCGTTCCAACTGCGTAGTGTCCTCGCTGCAGTGAGCTTCAGGGAGAAAATTTGATTCCGTACCCCGCTAAACGAGCCGAGTGACGCGGCTATTCTTCATTAGGCTATGGTATTGCATTAATATTACAATATTACAGTTAAATGTAGTGCCTAATGTGCTATGCGGAAAGCCATCCAAACAAAAAAAAGTGCGTAAACTTTTCACTGTTATAATTACGTTTACTACCACTCATTTTCATTTTTAGGTTTCTTGTTTTTGACAACGGAGCAGGTCTGTTTCTCGAAACGTCAAATATTTTTAAGTTCTTATAATCAGCTTCACTAAATTAGCACTTGTGTAATTTAGACCCTAAGGGCAGGGCCAAAGCGGCCTTATGGGGACCAACAAAACTTGAGTAGAGAAATAGATAACAATTTGTGTCACAAAGATGAATCCATCCCAATATAGAACATAACTACAATTACTATGAAATTAGAATTCATGAACTAAGGGTAGTGTAAAAAAATTAACTTCACTCACTTGCACACTGTCATAATTAAGATCAAGTCAACATTCTAAAACTTGTTAGGTGTGTGTGCGACAATCCCAAAACGATTCGATTTGATGCATACTAAATTTTTGACAGCTCAGATGCATCTCATTACTTTCGATTTGAAAAATAAGTTAACAGAAACACATTTTGCGAATAATGTAAATTGGTTCGATTCACATATAGCAGACATTAATACCTACTGTTTAATCTTCATCGCCGGATCGCTTCCCTCGATAAATATTTTTTTCTACAAATAAACCTCCTTTCAGAATAAAGCCGACCAAGGCTTATAAAAACACCTTTTTTCCAAATGAACGCATAACAAGATTAAATGCATCGATACCAATTCCTTCTCTGTTGGATTTGCATTGGGGTGGCCTGTGATCCATTCTTTCTCTTTACAATCCCGAGTCAGTCAGCCATAATCTATTGGCGGAGGTTAGACACAAATGATAAAAAAGAGCCGATATGCCAAGGTGGTTTGTTTCATGTATTTGTTTGGATTTGTCTAGAAAATATGTATTTTTGTTGTACTATTGTAGGGTGCACAGGGCGTGAAATTGCTTTTCCTGACAGGATCGGCCTGAAATAACCTTTTTCTCATGAAGATATACCGTATAAAGAAAAGGCAAATATTCTGTTGGAATTGCAGCCCTTCGTAAATATTATTATTAATAAAAAGGATGAAAACATATTTCGCATAGTAATTATAATTTCACGACATCGGCTATTAATTATGATATTTTCACACTATTGAAGTCCCGAAACATGATCAGATTGAACTCGAATTGAAGAATTTAGTTCTTCTGTTTTAACATATTTTTATTTTTTAGTTTATGACACTAATATGATGACAGTACTCAGAGGTCCCTACTAAAACGTAAGTCATCTTAATAATTTCTGTTTATCTTGGCTCAAGTTAACAGTACATTATTGATATTGAATATCCTTCTTTATCCTCATATCGCCTAACCGCCAATCAAGAAACGCCAAAAAAGTACCCAGCAAATGTTTGTTTTTATCTCAGATATGGAGCTCCACGAATAAGAGGCTGGACGAGTCTCGATCTCGGACTCGACAGTCTTCGTTTTAGCCAGGATTGTGTGGAAAATTTAATAACTAGAATATCGCACTCTTTTTCCTTTCCCTGAAAAACAGAATCACGTAAGCAAAAAACGTTTCTCGTATTTAGAATATGATGCTTGATTACTTGATTTAAAACACGATAAAGTTGCATGGTTTTATTCAGAAGTCTTAAATGTAGAAAAATATGAATATTTTAACTAAAATGCATTAAAAACAATCTGACCATATTATTGAGACACCCACCATATAGAAATCTAAATCCTTGACATTTTGATGAGAATAAAATGTTCATTAATGTCGTTATAACCCTTTGGAATTCGTTAGTTAACCAAATACTTTGCGAACGAATAAAGATGTCAATGAGTGGTTTGGTGCAAAAAAAAACATTTAATTCTGAACATGCCTGTATGTTCGGAATTCGAAGGAGTGCGCTTTTTTAGAAAATTATTTGCTACACATAAAAATAACATGGTATGCAGGTATTAGTTATTTTCTCACGAGAGTGGCTCAGACTGCTATTTTGTCTGTTTAGTATATACCTAATTACCTGATTAAGTTAATATTATTAAAACTAACATCATTTACCACTTTTTATAATCTTGATAGCTTCACCATTGGTGTTTCCGTTGCTTCAAGGATTAGTCAGTCTGTATTTAAATAACACTTCTGTGCTATGAATTACGTAAGAAATTCAGTGCGGAGATGATTTGCTCATTGCTCAACCTCTTCTTCTTCTTAGCTTGCCCTATCCGTCGCGGTCGTTGGCTATTAACATGGCAATTTTAATTTTATTGACGGCATTTCTAAATAACTATATAGATGTAAGTCCAAACCACTGGCGTAAATTGTATAGCCATGAGTGTCGTCTCCTTCCTGATCCACTTTTACTGTTGATCCTTTCTTGAACTATCAACTAGAGTAGACGATATTTTTGATGTCTCATTATGTGCCCGAGGTATTCCAGTTTCCCCTTTTTAACTGTGAGTGTAATTTCTCTTTCTTTCCCAATTCGCTGCAGCACCTCTTTATTAATTATATGGTCAATCTACGAAATTCTGAGGATACGGCGGTATATCCACATTTCAAAGGCGTTTATTGTTTTCATTATGGCTTCCGTCGTTGTCCATGCTTCTGCTCCGTAGAGCAGAATTAAGAACACATAGCACTTTGCTAACCTTATTTTCAGAGGCAGTGATAGATCCTTGCTTGTGAATATACTTTTCGTGTTATTGAACGATGCTCGAGCTCTTTCAATCCTTGATCCGATTTCGGTGGTCTAGTCCCATCTTGCATTGATCAGCGTACCAAGGTACTTATATGACTCCACACGTTCGATCATCTGGTTATTTAGTGTAATGAGCTCATTGTGTGTCTGATTTTTGCTTATTACCATCCACTTTGTTTTTGATATGTTTAGGCTAAGATCGTGGTATTCACTCACTTTCTGTATTCTTTCCATGACGCGCTGCAGTTCGTCTATGTTGTTGGCTAGTATGATTGTATCATCCGCATATCGCATATTGTTAATCCACTCTCCGATTATCTGTATATCCTCTGTTGCCTCTTCCAACGCTTTTCCAAATATGCTTTCCGAGTATATATTGAAAATGAATGGAGACAGGATGCAGCCCTGCCTTACGCCCTTTTTTATTTCTATGATATCAGAATACCGGTTGTTCAGTGTAATCTTAGCGGTTTGTCCCCAATACATGTTTGCTATTATGCGGATATCTTTATTACGGATGCCGGTATTTTAAAGGATCTTTAGTAATAGCTCATGGTCTACCTACGTTGTTAAAAGCTTTGGCAAAGTCGATAAAGCAAAGGTATGCTTCTTTGTTGACATCTCTACATCGTTGGATAAGAACTTGTAGACTAAAGATAGCTTCTCTTGTTCCAAGGGCATTCCGAAATCCAAATTGAGATTCAATGATATTTTCTTCACATTTATTGTATATACTGTTGTGGATTATTTTCGTGAAGACTTTTGTGATATGATTGATGAGGCTAATGAGGCGATGTCATGTAAATTAACAGAGCTTAAGGCCACTGTTTTTGTTTATGAGTTCGATTTTTGTCTTATCTTACTGCATTTTGTATAAGTAGAGTTTGGTTAGTGATTATGACAACCCAGGTCTACCTTTTTTTCAATGCGTTTATTTTCATTTGTTTAATTTCCGGGTACCCATATCTAGGTGTCCATTTGCTTGTTGTTGAATAATTTTAATTTAGTTTTTGGTCGTATTGTTTTACTGAAAATTATTTGTAAGCAAGCAGAAATGCTAAGTTTTCAAGATGGATGCTAATAGATAATTTTTAGATCAATGTTTCTTTTTGTTGCTATTAATTTTATCAGAGAAACATTACGCGTGACACTTTTTACTTTTGAAACGCGCCCTGTATACTTAGTGAATATCCCCATAAATTTTTTGTGCAGTTTGGATGTCCCTGTTATCTACCAACTGTTGCCTTGGTAATATTGCAGTAGGTTACCATGATAACCACTATGGTCGCTGAGACAATCCATGACTAAAGCAGGACGCCCACAGAATCGGCACAGACCGGCTCGGCACGGCCAGCACTGCCGGCATTCGTTATTAAACGAGATGCCGTTCCGCGCTGTTCAGATTAAATGGGCGCTGCCTCGTTTAATAACGTACATAGCAACTTATGCCGGCCGTGCTGGCCGGTCTGTGCCGATTCAGTGGGCGTCCTGCTTTATTCTTAACCGGTATAACGAGAATCATTATGCGCATTGTCCTGAATCCAGCTGCAGCAAATCTTGTGTCGTTAAGGTTAACATAGTTGCTATTTGCTGTTTGTTTCCTCCTGAATTTTACTATTTTAATTTTTTGCAGTTCAATGAAGATATGCTATTCATTTGCTAGACTGGTTTAGACATTTCAATATTGTTACGTTTTTCCCGTGGGTTCTTAACAGAATTACAACTTTGCTATTTTCAACTAATACTCTCTTTATTCACTACCACTGTATACAATTTAACACTCTATACTACTCTTATAACTTTACCACTAATATCTATTCAACACTCAATGATTAACTGAACTAACTCTCACATTCGTATTAGGTCTGCTTATATATAATCTCAAATCTATCACGAATATTCGGGAAGTATTCCGAGGCCACTCTATATGATCTCGACGAGGCCATCGAGATAATTCCAGCGATCCTGAATCTTCGCGACCGGCCGGGCGATGAGTCATACAGACAAAGAAGCGAGCGGCACGGCGGCTAGTTCTATAGGGTAGCACAAAAATATTCGGACGGTTGTTAGTCGTGACATTGCCTCCCTCTTAAACCTGATCGTCCCGATCAGATACTTCATGTCCGTGATATGCTTTCAGCCTGTCGAGGTGGACTACTTTCAGTTTGCTTCTGGGACTACGCTGAATTCTATACACTACACATTTATTCTTTTGATGACTGTATAGGGCCCTTCCCATACAGGCGTAAGCTTGGGAGATCTTCCTTTCTTCCTTTGTGGATTATATAACCAGACTTTATCGTTCATCTGAAATCCCATAGAATTAGCTTTGAGATCATATCGTGTCTTCATTCGGTCGCTGGCTTTCTCCGTGTTTTCTCTGACTAATTCATGGATGTATAGTAACTTTTCCTTAAGGGAGTCTGCGTAGTCTTGAATTTCCATGTCCTGCTTGTCTGGCGTTCCGAATAATAGGTCACAGGGTAAACGGAGTTCTCTTCCAAATAAAACCATGGCTGGTGTTAGTCCTGTCGTGTCATGGACTGCTGATCTATAGGCCATTAAAAATAGGGGTATGTGTTGGTCCCAATCCTTCTGATATTCATGTGTGACCTTTGACAAATGTTCTTCAATGGTCTTGTTAAACCTCTCAACCATGCCGTCTGATTGTGGATGTAAGGCGGTAGTCCGTGTTTTATGGATGTTGAGTAAATCACAGACTTTCTGGAAAACCTTGGATTCGAAATTGCGTCCTTGATCTGAGTGCAACTCCAACGGAACACCAAATCTGCAGAATAAGTTATTCACAAGGACCTCTGCTATGGTAACAGCTTCTTGATTGGGGATCACAAATACTTCAGGCCATTTACTGAAGTAGTAAATTGCCACTAAAATGTACTTGTTACCATTATTTGTTTCTGGAAAAGGGCCAGATACGTCAATGGCGATACGTTTAAACAGTAGGCCCACATTATACTGTTTCATTTTGCCCCTAGATCTTGTTTTGGGTCCTTGGCTTGCGGCACAGGTTGAGCACTGCCGACACCACGATTTCACATCCTGGCAGTAGTTGACCCAGTAAAATCTGTCGCGAATCTTGTCAATCGTTTTGTTCACTCCGAGATGAGCACCAGACTTTCCATTATGAACTTCTTCCAGAACTTCCGATATCTTCCTCCTTGGTACCACTATCTGTGTCTTTACTACTTTTCCATCGGCGCTTTCCCAGGCTCGTTTAAGAAGTCCATTTTCCACCACCAGGGAGTCCCACTGAGCCCACAGAGTTTTAAAAGCAAGTCCTTTAGTTGATATCTCGCTCCAGCTTGGTCTTGGTTGATGTTCTTCTTTAGCTCTTAGCAATAGTGCTATTTCACTATCTTCAAGCTGATCCTTTTTAAGTTGCTCTGTGGTCCACTGCTGATCAACCTCAAATTTCGTTTGCCTAATTGGAGTAATTCCTTCTCGTTGATCTATTCTTTGGCAATGCTTACAATTATCCGCGCATGGGCTTTTGGATAAAGCATCTGCATTATTATGCAATCTCCCTGCCCTGTGCTTAACCGTAAAGTTATATTGTTGTAACTTTTCAAGCCACCTGGCTACCTGCCCTTCAGGCTGTTTCATATCCAAAAGCCATTTAAGTGCTGCATGATCAGTCCATATCAGAAATTCTTGCCCATATAGATATTGATGGAAATGCTCAACAGACTGTACTATTGCTAAAAGCTCTTTTCGGGTTACACAGTAGTTACGTTCAGGTTTCGAAAGTGTTCGACTGTAGTATTCGATAACTCGTTCTTCTCCTGCTTGTACTTGCGATAAAACTGCTCCGATGCCGGTGTTGCTTGCATCTGTGTCCAATACAAATTTACCCTTTTGTTCCGGATATCCCAATATTGGACTAGAACATAGAGCCGCTTTTAATTTCCTGAACGCAGAATCGCAGTTATGATCCCAGTTATAATTTGCTCGTTCTTCAGTGAGCTTATGTAGAGGTGCAGCTATATTTGCAAATCCTTCAACAAATCTTCTATAATAAGTACATAGTCCAAGGAAGCTCCGTAGTTCATGTTTGTCGCGAGGACGAGGCCAGTCCTTGATTGCTGTAATCTTCCGTTGGTCGGTTTGGATTCCCTCTGATGACACGACATGCCCGAGAAATTCAACTTTTTGTTGGAAAAGAAAACATTTCTTTGGATTCAGTAAGAGCTGAGCATTCTTGATTCTAGTAAAAACTTCATGCAAGTTTTGTAGGTGCTCTTCGAAAGTTTTTCCCATTACCATTATATCATCAAGATAGACCAGGCATGTCTTCCAAGTGAGGCCTCGTAGAACAACCTCCATAAGACGCTCAAAAGTAGCAGGGGCATTGCATAGTCCGAAGGGCATAACTCTAAACTGATATAAACCACTTCCGGTAGAAAATGCGGTCTTTTCCTTATCTTGTTCGTCAATGCCTACTTGCCAGTAGCCGCTCTTTAAGTCGAGTGTTGAAAACCAATGAGATCCTGCTAGTGTCGTCAACGTGTCATCAATCCTGGGAAGTGGATAGCTGTTTTTCTTGGCGACGTCATTGAGCTTTCTATAGTCCACGCAGAATCTGGTAGTTCCATCCTTCTTGGTGACTAAGACAACAGGAGACGACCATGGGCTTGATGATTCCTCAATAATTCCATCGTCAAGCATTTTGTTGACTAATGTGGTAACCTCTTGCTGCTTCGTCACTGGTAGCCTCCGAGGATGCTGCCGTATGGGGTGAGCACTTCCAGTGTCGATTTTATGTTTTATGATGTTCGTTCTTCCAGTAGTGCCATTTTCTCTTTCAAAGGCTGTGCTCTGCTCTTTGATAAATTGTGTAGCTCTTTTCAGTTCTTTGGAAGACAGATGATGCCACGACTTCTGGAAATGTTCTAGGACTTCCTTAGGGTTTGTCGAGGGTGTTACTTCTGACTGCGTTTCGCAACTGGTTACCCACTGCACCGGCTCGCAAGTGGCTATCACATCTCCTTTATTGATTTTGATGGAATTGGATGAAATATTTGCTATCCTTATCGGTATTTCTCCGTCGGTTTTGACTAGTGCTTTGCCTACGAGGTGTTTGCAAGGCAAATCGTGGTGTTGGATAAGTCCGATGCAGCCTCCAAAATCCTTCTCCAATTTCCCAAAAATTATCTGCTCGGTATTTCCGCTTATTCTGACAGTACATGCCGCCACTACTTTAGTCGGTGTGCCATCATCTGTTTTGTTAAGGATGAACTCTTCGGTGCCAAACTTCAGAAGATTAAGCTTGTTGTCAAAAGAGAATCCATGTTGACCGATGAGATCCATCCCCAAAATAAATTCGTCTTCGATGTCGGCGACTAACACTGTGTGGTGTAATTTAATTCGTCCCAGTTGAAGTTCGATATCCATTTTCCCAAGTACTTCAGCTGTTTCACCGGTAACTGTACGTAAAACTACATTCGTTGATATGGGTAGAACTTCTACTCTATTTACCCTGTTGGACCTTATCAAAGATACCGCCGCACCAGTGTCAACAGTAATTGTTATGGCTCTTCCGTTGATCTTTCCTGTAATTGTTAGACTGTCGGCGGCTTTTCCTAGGCTTTTTATGGAGACGATCCTGGGGGCTTTATCTTCTTTAGCCAACACTCGCCCCGCAATGTTGACTAATTGAAGTTTTCCTGATTTGACTTGGGGGCCCTAACGTCTCTGGATGGAGATCTAGACCGTAGTTGTACTCGGCAGTCTCTTTTCAAATGCCCAGTCCTGCCACATCTATAGCACTGATTTGATGTATTTCGGTTACGTGGCCTTGGCTCCCGGAATCTCGCCGTGGCCTGAAGAACTTCCGTTAATTTCTTCAAAATTTCACCCATCTCATTTAATTCACAGCTGTTTGTCGCCTTTTCTTCCTGGATGGATACGGCCCTGATTTTTGGCTTGGAGATGTTACAGGCCGCCTCGATTTCTAGGGCTCGACCCAAAGCTTCACTGCTGTTATCAAATTTGGCTAGGCGTAGCATTTTATGAGTTTCTGGATCTCTGATACCATCCACGAAATATTGGGCAGCAAGTTCCTCTTGAAATTCCTCTGTCGCTCCCGGGTAGGCCAATTGAATGAGACGTCTAATGTCTGCCTCAAATTCTTGCAGGTTTTCACCAGGCTTCTGATGCCGAGACTTTACTTGTGCCTGATACAGTTGTCTTCGGTGTTGGTCTCCAAATCGTCTCTCCAAGACAGCTACAAGTATGTCATATTTCCCTTGTTGGCTGATGGGAATTGTCTGCAGTAGTTCCAGGGCAGATCCACGAAGCGCTACCACTAGTGATGTAGCCATTTCTTCATTATTCCAACCGTTGGCAACAGCCGCGGCTTCAAATTGTCTTTTGTACATTGTCCAGGATGTTTGACCGTCATAAGTTGGAGGTTTGATATGTGATCCTGTGGCGAATACCCTCTCGGTGGATCCTTGATTTTTTAGTTTGGTAAATTCTGCTTGTAGATTCTTCATTTCTTTCTGTACGTCTCCTACTTCTTTTTGTACATTTCCAACTTCTTTTTGAATATTGTTTACTTCTTTTTCAAATTTCTCATTTTGTCCGTCCAATATTTTCTGTAATTTTCCTTGCTAGCCTACAATTACATCCAGCATCCATTTCTGAAGCTGCTCCTGCTCTGCTTGCCTTTTCTCTTCCTGGTCTTGTAAAATTTTCTGAAGCCGGTCCTGTTCTGCTTGTCTTTTGTCTTCTTGGTCTTGGAAAATTTTCTGAAGACGGTCCTGTTCTGCTTGCCTTTTATTTTCTTGGTCTTGTAAAATTTTCTGTAGCCGGTCCTGTTCTGCTTGCCTTTTACGTTCATCCTCTTCCCGATCCGCTTGCTTTTTATCTTCTTGATCTTGAAAAACTTTCTGCAGCCGGTCCTGTTCTATTTGTCTCTCAGCATTTAGATTTTCCATGAAATCGGCCAACATTTTATTAATTTGCTCCATTTCTGCCGTTTGTTGCCTTGTATTGACCATAAAATGTTATAAACTTTTACCAGAATCCACCAATCAAACGGTCTCGTTGACGTACTTGTACCTCTTCTTTCCTCGAAAAATACTTCGCAAGTCCGGTCCTTTCACAATCTCACTTCTGACACCAAATGTTACGTTTTTCCCGTGGGTTCTTAACAGAATTACAACTTTGCTATTTTCAACTAATACTCTCTTTATTCACTACCACTGTATACAATTTAACACTCTATACTACTCTTATAACTTTACCACTAATATCTATTCAACACTCAATGATTAACTGAACTAACTCTCACATTCGCCTTAGGTCTGCTTATATATAATCTCAAATCTATCACGAATATTCGGGAAGTATTCCGAGGCCACTCTATATGATCCCGACGAGGCCATTGAGATAATTCCAGCGATCCTGAATCTTCGCGACCGGCCGGGCGATGAGTCATAGTCATACAGACAAAGAAGCGAGCGGCAGGGCGGCTAGTTCTATAGGGTACCATAAAAACGTTCGGACGGTTGTTAGTCGTGACATTATCTTCTTTGGAAATTATTTTAGACTTTTTGGTTCTCATGATTTTCTATTGAGGAAGGCAATAATAAAATATTTTTCTCCAAAATATCTTCTTCTTCTTCTTTAGCCACTTCTCGTCCACTCCTGAACATAGGCCTTTCCTTCCACTGATCCCTGACTTGAGCCTTCTAATACCAATTTCCACCTGCTATTTTCCTTATATCATACGTCCACCGTAGTGGGGGTCTGCCTATACTGCGTTTTGTCTCTCTCGGTCTCCATTTAACGATCTTTGATGATCATCTCTCGTCCTCCAGCCTTGCTACGTGGCCCGCCCACTGCCATTTCAGTTCTGCAATTGTCTCAATTATGTCTTTGACCTTAGTTCTTCTCCGAATCTCATCATTTGGTATTTTATCCCTCAAACTGATACCGAGCATTGACCTTTCCATCGCCCTCTCCATTACTCGGAATCTGTGGGCACTTGCTTGGGTAATGGCAATTGTTTCCATTCCGTATGTTGTGACAGGTAGAACACAGGCGTTGACATATTTACGTCTTATATTAATTGGAATTTCGTTATTTTTTAATATGTTTGCAAGTTTACCGAATGCAGCCCAGGAGAGTTTTATTCTCCTTGATATTTCCCTTGATTGGTTTCCCTTTCCTAGTGATAAAATATGACCGAGGTCATTGTATTCTTTTACATTTTCGATGACAGAGTTATCTATATAGATCCGTGTATTTATTGGACTCATTATTTTTGTCTTCTTCGTTAGGTCCTGAAGCATTGACTCGATCTCTTTTATATCGTCTGATATCAGCACAATATCATCTGCAAATCTGAGTTTGTTTAGATAAGTTCCATCGATCTTGATTCCCTTGTTTTTCCACCTGAGATTCTTGAAGACGTCCTCAAGAGCTAATATAAATAACTTCGGCGAGACAGTGTCTTCCTGTCGTACTCCGCGTTTAACCTTAATGGTATTGGTTTTAGTTTCGTCGTCGATTTTTTACTTGAAGGGATGCATTTTTGTAGATGTTTTCAATTATTGTAGTATTCCGTATGTTGTTACAGGTAGAACACGGGCGTTGAAATCTTTACGTCTTAGATTAATGGAAATATCGTTATTTCTTAATATGTTTGCAAGTTTACCGAATGCAGCCCAGGAGAGGTTTATTCGCCTTGATATTTCCCTCGATTGGTCTCCCTTTCCTAGTGATAAAATATGACCGAGGTAATTATATTCTTTTACATTTTCGATGGCAGAGTTATCTATATAGATCCGCGTATTTATTGGACTCATTATTTTTGTCTTTGCAATGTTCATTTTTAGTCCCACCCTTTTCTATTCTTCGTTTAGCTCCTCCAAAATATAACACATATAAAACAATAATATACCTACCTTATACGCTTGTTAATATTCCGTTTTTAGTTTTCTGGATGACGCTCTTCTTTACGTGCTTTCCCAGCGAGGTAGATGCAAAGCTCGAAAAAATTGCATCAAAATCTAATAAAATTTCGATGGTACTACGAGTACCTAGTTAATTTGCGTTCATTCGATGTCTAATCACTGAAAGTGCACATTCTATTGCTATTCTATTAACAAATTCAAAAAATACGTTGTTTTTTAACAAAAAAAAACATGGTCAGCAAATTTAAAAGATGTAGCCAAAACAGGAATATTTTTGTTAATTCGCTTTTGCTTGTTGGGCTGTTCAGTGATAACTTTTATTAAGTGCATAAAGTGTGAGAATGGTTTATTCTCTTCAAGAACAAACTGAAATTATAAACGCAAGCATGCTCGCCAAAATGTTTTCATCGCGCCCCACCTTAGACGTCCCCCAAGGCAAGGCTCTCCCCCACGATATCGAACATCAGCAGTACCATGGCAGAAACCAAGTTTCATCACCGTGATATTCGTAAAATCCTTAAAGAACTAGATACGCATAAGGCATCAGGACCAGACGGAATACCTGCCATCGTGTTAAAGAACTGCGCCTATGAACTAACACCCGTTTTTTCAAGGCTTTTTTCTCTGTCTTACGGAAAAGGTATTTACCCATCTTCTTAGAAAGTCGCTTGAGTGCAACCTGTTCTAAAAAAGGGCAAGAAAACCACGCCTTCAAACTATCGCCCAATTGCCTCACTTCGAACAATCTCCAAAGTCATGGAACGTGTAGTCAATCAGCAACTACTCAAGTACCTCGAGAACAACAGAATAATCAGCGATAATCAATACGGCTTTCGCAAAGAGAGGTCGACAGGAGACATATTGGCCTACGTCATTTATATATCTATGGTGGGTGGGCAAACGAGTATAAGTCAAAATTTTGTGAAAATGAGTATGTGATTTTTGCCCACATATTAGGTTCCTACATCCGTTGGTCCAAAGAGTACAAGTCTATTTCAAAAGAAATTAATAATACTAAAATTAATTTAAATAGTTTATCTCCAAAATGAACACTTTTTGGTGAGCATAATAATACAAGTTGAGTTATACTATTTTGACCAAGACTAATGATATGAAATAAATAGTACAAGTCGACTTGTAACATGTCAACCACGATTTAGTATTAACTTATACTGTTTCTATCATTTATTGTAAGGTGTAAGGTTATGTTTATTATTTCTATAAACGAACGTGTTACCAAATTTTCAGTGATTTTCCAGAATTTCGTGGTAAAAATAGTTTTAAAATGTGCTCCAATAATAGGTCTAAAAAGTTAGTAGAACTAGCTCGACTGGATTTAGGTAAGTTCTTAGTTTTAATGTTGTGATTAAAAAGACTAAAATCAAGATTTTAGGCCTAGAACCATTGATACTAGAAGGGCCAATTGAGCCAGGTTCATCAAATATTGAGTTATACGCCGATGGTAATAATTACCATAATATTAATGTCGGTTTCAATTATGGGGAAAACGTTGGTAAGTAGACTTTTCTGATTTTAAGCGAAGAAGTATTTTAAAAATTCATCAAAAGTTACTAAAATTATATTTTTCATTAATAATAATAATCAATCTGGAGAAATATTATCTTTTAAATATGTATTATTAATAAAATTTTATAAAAATCACTGCTTATCTATATAAAAACTAGAAATAGCAATTAGAAATTATGTTTCCGGTAGTCCGGACGGTAAGGCGCGGACTACCGAGCGGAAGGTGCGGGTTCGAATGCTAGTGGACGAAGTCTATTTTTTTATGGGAAAGCATTGTGAC
>MU192661.1:17226-27980 GCA_016904865.1 Pissodes strobi | reverse complement strand
TCGGGAAGTATTCCGAGGCCACTCTATATGATCTCGACGAGGTCATCGAGATAATTCCAGCGATCCCGAACTTCGCGGCCGGCCGGGCGATGATTCATACAGACAGAGAAGCGAGGGGCACGGCGCGGCGGCTAGTTCTATAGGGTAGCACAAAAACGTTCGGATGAATGTTAGGCTAGCTGTAACAATATGAAAATAGCAACACTAAACCGAACAGCTGCGAAACGCGCCTAAATCAGATCCATTGCTCCCTCGGCTGACCCGACGGAGAGCGAAAAGATACAGATACACAGCTGAATATAGGTAGCTGACAACATCCATGCATAAAGAACAAGATAAAGCACTTAATATAGAGAGTGTTATTAAAACAATGACACAAACACAACCTGGCACGTTCTCACCTACCAGGCTCGAGCATGGAGGTGAAGCGTGCAACAGGATACTGCAAATATTGCACTAAAACATTAATACAGACATACACCATACACAACACCGCCACGGATGCGTCCTATTTACCACAGCCGAATATAAAACCCGCTTTTTACATTTGGCGATTGCCTGCTATTTCTTTATAAAATGTTTTATAACTATTTCTCGACATATTGTAACTAAATAAAAAACAAGATTTCTTAAAACACAACAAATGCTTACATTAATACTGGTTTTCAGTAATTCTGTCTTCTTTTTTCTTTGCCTTCCTTGTGTTTCAAGCACTCAGGAGCATGTTTTAGCCATACCTTAATGATATCCTCAATCACTCTGGTAGACGATCCACATGCAGATTTAACAGCTCTTAAGGATAAAAACAAAGTTATTGATATGTAAGGACCTACTATTTTCCCATCCAAATTATTTAGAATACAAATTTTAGTTTAAAATCTAATAAAAAATATTCATATTGTCACGAATTGTATTTTTTATCTGTGACGCCACGCCTTACTTAGCGTGTAGGACAGTAGCTCAGATTTAGGAACGCACTACGTCAAGTTGAGAAGAGATAATAATGAAGACACATCGATAAAAACAGTAACAAGTTTATTTACAAACAAACTTAACAACGGTTAGACTGTATACTAATAAAGGCGTGTTTAAGATTATAGATGAATTAAGAGTTTACACTATACCCAATTAATATGATATGCATGTCTTCTCGAGGGAGGCTTAGCTCAAAGTTTGTCTAGCAAGCGACGTAACTATTTTATTAATAAAGTTTATGTGAGCGGAGTTGTCTTTTATTTAGGTATTTGTTCTAATATTTATAAGGTAAGACTTTTAAGTTTATCACAAATTGCTAAGGCCGTTTCACTACTTTTTAAAACTCCCCAAAAACTATCCCTTTACTGGAAGTTCTGATACTTCATAAATTCGACCCTCTCTATACTTTTAGTAGCCCCCGAATGCCGTATACCTGTGCATACGTTCATCCAGGTTAGGTAAGGAAGTGACAACCTTATACTTGTGCATAAGTGTTCTCAGTTACGGGGGTTGTGGGATAGAACAGCTAGAAGTAGACGTACCTGTGTACTGCCTCGCAACTAGACTGAGCGGTTTGAGAGACCCGAAAGCCTCATTAACTTGGCGTTTGCCTGCGTATTTATATGTTACAAAATGCTGATGGCTGCATCATTAAGATTAAAGTCGCTCCCGTCGACCACTCAGGTTGTTTATAATTAACAGTGAATATGAATATTGAATATTTATATAACATTTTTCAAGTTCAAGTTCAAACTTACGACAGGGTGATATTTAATTAATGCTTTTAAGTCGTTCACAATATTTTGTTGTAACACTCTAAAATTTCTCGGTTCTGGAGATGAAAAAAATATGAATTTTTAGGTGTCATATTAACATAGATACCAAAATGTTTGTGGTATTGTAACAAACTTAAATAACTTTATAAATTCCAACGAACAAAATATGATGCTGAAAAAATTGTTCACGCAATTCACAGTTACTAAGGGTATAGTTAGTTACTGTGAATTGTGCCATAATAACTGGTGACATGAAAACAGAACTAACTTCCAACCAACATTTATATGCAAATGTATGAGGGGTGTAGGTTCTTTTGCTGCAGACTTTCTGATTTTGTTTGACATTGAAGGTTTCGATTCTTTTGCTGCAGATATTGATGTTGACTTTGTGCTAACTGATAAAAAAGGTCTTTGATTATCACTTGCGCTTTATAATTAAGGGATTTTTTCATGTCATTAGTGTTATTCGTTTTATTCCTTATTGCAAAAAGCTCAGGGGTAGGAAGCAACTCCTTAAAAGATCTATTAAAGACTTCACTAGTGTCCATCTCTGTGTCTATTGTCAAAGTTTTATCTGTAGCTGTGGTTTATTTGACAATGTTTTGCGATTCTTGTGATTCTTCTTGTTCTTGCTGCCTTATTTAACGGTATGTCTTCCAACTCGTCATCCGATTCAGAGTCATGAACCGTTATCGTACGATTATCATCTTGTAAAATATTCCGTATTTCATTGCTGCTTGTGTTGTCTTGCAGAATTTCCTCATTACGTTGATTGGGTCTTTTAGGGTGTTCTAAAGGTCTGGCCCTGTACAAGTGATGGAGCAAATGTTGACTCTGGTGTGGATCAATGTGGAAACATTCCAGTGGCTTCAAATCCCCTAATAATTCTGCGGCGTAATACATTTGCCCAAGACTTTCTTAAAAATTTTAGGGAAACGAATCTTATTAAGACGTCGATCTGGATGCGTATCCCTGAATGTAAGCAGTTCTTGGTCCCAGTGCTGCTCGAAGGATCTGTAAACTGCATTATCAAGTGGCTGAAGTGCATGCGTCGTACTTGAATGTAGGCAAAATAATCTGATTCCATGACGGTCTGTACCTCCCACAATAGAAATATCCAGATGACTAGAGGCTACATCGAAGACTAATGACGTCAGTCCATTATTTTTGTAGCGAGCTAGATGTCCGATAAATTGAATGAAAAGTTTTGTTGCCATGCTACCCTTATCTGCCATTTTTACCAAGGTACCAGCCGGTAAACCATCTTGCCATTCGGGTTTTAATCTTTTTCCTTTAAAAATAACCATAGGGGGTATGGTGTTTCGCGAAATATGCTTAACGCTAGTAACTTCTGTCAAACTAGACACTAAAGAATCCGTTAACAAAAATAAAAACTATACTTAGTCATAATAAAAAACAAAACAAACGTTTATCAGACAGAATAGGTTAACGAAAACGAAAAAATATAGTAATAAAATACAAAATAACGAAACAAACTAGAGACCTAAGAATATGGTTACGAAAATATACCTAGTCAGTCTAAAGAATCAGTCTGAAGAATATTCCCCAGCAAACACTGAAACGCAGCCACTGTACAAAAACTGTACAGCGTTGCTGCACTTGAAGTGCAGCGATAGTGGTGCAGTAACTGTATCGAAACAAGCCGTATATGTCCTGCTGAACTGCATTGACGCTGTACCGTTCAAACTGTCACTGAAGTACAGCCACTGTGCAGCAGCTGTGCCACTTCATTTGTGCAGTTTCTATGCAGCAATAATGCAGCATCTTTATAGAGGTTCTACATAAATGTTTTGCAGTAACTGTGCAGTCAATATACAGTGTATTTGTAGCCACTGTGCCACTTCGTAATGCAGTTTCTACGCAGCGATAATGCACCCTGTACAGGGTGGCTCGAATTCGTGTATATGTATGGGGAACTCGAAAACCATAAGAGATAGTGTCGGTCAAATTAAGGAAAAAATGCGCATTTAGGTGCCTAACAATATGCCGTTTAGAAAGTTTTAAAATTCCGAGTATTTACGGAGATATCCGGAAAAAAACTAAATTTTGAAAAATCGTGTTATTCTTTTCCTGGGCTTTTTTCCGCTCTATCCAATGATGATATCCAGTTTGAAATCCGACGTTTCGTCTTCAAGGGATCATCATCAACTTTCTTTTTTTAAATGCTTACTTTAATTTTTTTTATCGTTTTTCAGATGCTATTGGCGTTATTAATATGATTATGTGTTTTTATTTTTTTTTATTATTTTTATTTTATATAATTTGCTGTGGCGTAATTTTAAATAATTTAAGGTAGGTACTTTCGAAATTTTCATATTCTATAAAAATATTTTAATTGTTTTGTATATTAAGTGGAAGATTGGAGCCCGTATTATAAATAAAAAATAGTAAAATTATTTTTTACGAGAATATGGCCATGAACTGTTACTAAAACAAGTTGCTTGGTGCAAAGATAAGATATTGTTAAGTTTTAACCAATTACAATATTTATTTAATAGAGAACATCAACAATTTATAATCATACTACGTGATACTATCTTTTTATTATTTATAAGCAAAATTCCAATAGGTGTTTTTCCATCAAAGTACCTATAGTATCACGTAGTATGATTATAAATTGTTGATGCTTTGCTTTCGTTAACATGGCGGTGGATGGATTGTCATCGATTGCAAACGAATTAAAAAAGTTGAATAAACAAGAACTAATTAATTATATAGTGTTTAGGAAAGTGCCGGATAGTACTTCGTCCTTTAGTGAAAGTGCAGTAAAGTTTCTAGTGAGAAATTCGGAGCAGGATGTGTTTTATGAGTCCCAATCCGATCAAATTACGTCGGAGAAGGCTGTGGCTTGCTGTGAGGTTGCATGTATACATCTTAGAGCGGACCTAAAGGTTGCCAAAATAGATGCTGATTCCCAAAGGAGGCTTGTTCAGGAACTAGAGAAGTCAAATGAACAACTTAACGTAATAAACACGCTCTTAAAATCACAGCACGAAAGTGAGGTTAAACGGTTAGCCGCAGAATCAAAACAAACATTTATTCACGATGTTAGGGGGCCCACGCCTATCGGCTCGGGCTCCGAAATTCAAGATACACGGAGCGCCGCAGTCGCGGTTATTCCGAATTTCATAGATGCGGGCCGTGATACTATTCCGCAAGCGCCACCACCACCACTCTTCACCGACCAGCAAAAGGTAACAAGATCAAGTCGTACCCAGCGTGGACTGCCGAGTCTCCAAACAGTTCAAACAGCAGCAGGGATGGAAGATTCCTCGAGGATGCATAATGCAGGTTCCGACGTACAGAAATTTACACGATTTAAACCAAACATCACTTCTCAGGCGGTGGCGAGCGCGGTCTTGAAAGCTAAAACGCATCAAGTTATTGGTGAGCTAACTAACTCAGACCAAATACAGGATAGCTCTTCTTGGTCTATTGTTAGATCTAGGAGACCTCGGCAAAAAACCATTGTAGGTACTGGTTTAAATTGCAAATTAAAGGCTTCACCTGCCTTTGTTTACTATCATGTATTTCGATTAGACCCAGCTTGCACTGAGCAAGATTTAAAAACATATTTATGCACAATGTTCCCCGAAGTGACATGCCAAAGACTAGACTCTAAGTATCCCAACGAATACTCATCCTTTAAGGTGGGTGTTTTTCAAGATCATTCAACTGACATCCTGGACCCTAATTTGTGGTCAACCGGTACAAAAATTAACAAGTTTTTTCACTTGAAAAACAAAAACATGGACCCAAAATAATTGGCTCCCCGAGAGTAAGCAACAAAAAAACTTTGAATGTATTTCATGTGAATATTCAGGGTTTAGCCAATAAATCTGACGAACTCTCGCTTTTTGCGAATGAGCAATTGTACGATGTAATATGTATAAGTGAACATTGGTGTCGTGACAGTATTCTTAAATGTGTTAATTTGTGTGAGTACAAATTGGTTTCCTATTATGATAGGACTGATCATATTCACGGTGGCGTTTGTATATATGTCCGTAAAAATATTGTGTGTAAACCTATAAGTGTTAAGCCATATTGTAGGGAATTGGATGCTGAGTTTTGTGCCGTAGAGATTGGCCATGGTAAGCTTTTGATTGTTACTTTGTATAGGTCTTGTGCTGGTTCCGTTGACACGTTCCTGCATGAGTTGGACGGGTTGCTCCATTGCTTTTTCAATAAGTATGAAAAAATAATTATTCTCGGCGATTTTAATATAAATTTTTTGGGTACCTCCGCTGGTTTGTCCGAGTTGGTTTCTATCTTGGATGGTTTTGGCATGAGGGCCTGCATTACGGACTTCACTAGGGTGACTGTTAGGTCCGCTAGTTGCATAGATAATATAGTAACTAACATCCCTGAGCATTGCTTTGTGTCGGGTGTCGTGGATCCATGTTTATCGGATCACTATGGGCAATTTATGCAATTGGATCTTAATGTGTGTTCTGAGCCAAACATATTTAAAATTGGGAAAGTGACTAGTGCCTCACTTAAAGCTATAAAACAGGACCTTGAAGCTCTGAACTGGTCTGAATACTATGAATCAGGAAGTGTTGAATTTTTGGCTACTTTCCTGAATACCAATTGCCAAAGCCTTATTTGTAAAAATTTTCCTTTAAAGAATATTAGATCTGATCGACCCCCTGTTCGCTGGTTTTCTAGTGAACTAAAGGAAAAGAGAAAAACACTATCAACAGTAAAATTATTAAGGGATGCGACAGAGAGCGAAAGCTCCAAAACTATATATAAATTCTTGCAAAAGGATTATAAGTACTCTATAGTGAATGCTAAAAAACAAGCCTATGGTGATTACATTAATGGCTCTAGAAATAAAGCGAAAAGTGTATGGAATATCATTAATATGGAGAGAAATCATGGCCGAGACTATATTAGTGCGTCTCTTTTAACAGCTAGCGATTTTAACAATCGATTTGTAATGGTTGCATCTGAAATAGTTAAAGTATATCAGTTGATAGAAATCTGCAAGAGGAGATTGTATCTTCTATCCCTCTGGCTCCCAAATCGTTTGCATTTCTACCGATTCTTGAGGAGGAAGTTATGAATGCAATAGTTTCACTTAAAAACTCAGCATCATACGATGTTTACGACATTAACAGTATAATCTTAAAACATATATCTTCTTATATAGTGAAGCCTTTAACATATTTATTTAATCTCTGTATAAATAGTGGTGTTTTTCCAAACTCCCTGAAATTGTCCAGGGTAGTACCCGTTTTTAAAAAAGGTGATCCAAATACTGTCGATGACTACAGGCCGATTTCCATTATTCCAATATTTGGAAAAGTTTTCGAAACTTTAATCAAAAATAATTTAGGCCACTATTTTGAGTCAAGCAATCTGCTTGAAAGTTCACAGTATGGTTTCCGAGAGGGCAGATCTACGATAAAAGCTCTTGTTCAGATAGTGCATGACATAGTCGAGGGCCTTGAGAAGGGAGAACATGTAGAGTTAATTCTGTGTGACTTGAGTAAGGCCTTCGACTGCGTCTCGCATAGCCTTCTTATCGAAAAACTCTATCGCTATGGCGTCAGAGGGCGACCCCTGCAGTTGTTGCAATCTTATCTCTCTTCAAGAGCTCAGTGTGTCTCCCTTGGGGATGACGTTTCGAGTTATGCTGCGGTGAACAGTGGGGTACCCCAAGGATCAGTTCTTGGGCCCTTGCTGTTCGTTATATATATTAATGACCTTTTCTCATTTCTCTCTCCACACAAGTGCATATGTTTTGCAGACGATGCATCTTTGTTATGTAGTAGCAAAAATATTGAAGATTTAAAAAATAGTAGTAGAGGGCTAGCTCAAAGAGCTGACATTTGGTTTTCGCAAAATTGTTTGAAGTTAAACGCAAGTAAGACTCAAGAACTAGTATTTTCAACAAGTCGTGACATCGTTGAGGGGAAAAGCGCTAAGGTATTGGGCTTGACACTCGACGATACTCTGAGCTGGGCTTCACACGTGGTTTCACTACGTAGTAAGTTGTCATCGGCTATATTTGTCATTAGAAGGTTAAAGTCGACCCTAAATCGGCAATCTATTCTGAATGTCTATTTTTCGCTATTCCATGTACATATTTCCTATGGAATTGTTCTGTGGGGAAACTCGTCCAACTCGTTGCATATTTTTAGACTGCAGAAAAGAGCTATTCGTATAATTGTAGGCGCTAGTCATCGTGACCATTGCAGGCCACATTTTGTTGATACGAAAGTGCTGACCCTTCCGGCGTTGTATATTTTTTACCAATTACTTCAAATTCATGAAAACAAGAGAGATTTGTTGCTTAATTCGGATATACATCGCTATGATACAAGATCTGCTGATTTAATTAGGTCTAGTAGATATAGGCTGAGCAAATCTTTGAAGAACTCTTTGAATATTAATCTGTATAATGTATTACCAACACCTGTAAAAAATCTTAATGGCAAAATATTTAAAATTGTTATTAAAAGATTCCTGGCAGTGCAGGCTTTCTACACAATATCAGAATATTTTGATGTCGTAAATCCCCAAACTTATTTTGAACTTTAATTAATGTTCGTTTCCTTGTTTGTTTTATTGCTTTATATGTAGTAATCTCGTTTTATTGACTTAGGTATATTTACTAAAAATCTGTGTTATGCTCCTACAGTGAGCTTTATATGTTATTTTAATTATGGTAGAATTTTAGTACGTTTTACTCTCTAAGTATGTACATCATATATATCTGACTTGCTGCAATTGTAAAATTTTGTACAAAATGTGGTCAAATAAACGTTATGTCTATGTCTATTAAATACATTTTTAATTGGTTAAAAGTTGAGAATACTTTAACTTTGCAGTAAGCAACTTGTTTGAGTAATAGTTCATAGCCATATTCTCGTAAGAAATAATTTTACTATTTTTATTTTTAATACGCTCCAATTTTCCATCCACTTAATACAAAAACAAAATAAAATATTTTTAAAGAATATAAAAATTTCAAAAGTACCTGCCTTAAATTATTTAAAATTACGCCAAAGCAAAATATATAATTAAAAAAATAATAATAAAAATAAAAAATAAAAATTAAAAAAGAAAAAAAACACATAATCATATTAATAACGCCAATTCCATCTGAAAAACGATAAAAAAAATTAAGTTCGTATTTAAAAAAAGAAAGTTGATGATGATCCCCTGAAGACGAAACGTCGGATTTCAAACTGGATGTCATCATTGGATCGAGCGGAAAAAGTGGCAATGCAAAAGTGCAATTCAATTTGAAATCCGTTTTTAAATAAGCCCAGGAAAGAAATAAAACGATTTTTCAAAATTTCGGTTTTTTCCGTATATCTCCGGAAATACTCGGAATTTTAAAACTTTCTAAACGGCATATTCTTAGGCATCTAAATGCGCAATTTTGCTTTAATTTGACCGACACTGTATCTCTCACGGCTTTCGAGTTCCCCATACAGACACGAATTCGAGCCACCCTGTACATGTAGAAGCTTGTAAAAGAATCTAAAAATATATTGAAAAATACATTAATTTTATGCATTGCTGTTTTTGTATAATCCATATTTTTGTTATAAAAGCATAGTCTTTAATTGTTGTAATATAGCTTTTATAAAATATCTTTTTCTACAGCCGCGCGCAAAATAACTAATTATTAAATTCAAATGAAATCGCAAAATCAACGAATGCCGTGGATCATTATTTTGCGCTCTAGCGCGAACATGGAAAAGAAAAATCTCACTTTTTCCGTCAAGTGTGCTATGAATGGTCATGGAAACCGAAGATAAATAAATGACAGTACTGCGTTTGTTACAGTTTGTTGGTGGCATTCATGTTCTAAATATGCCCGAAGCCCGAATATAATATGTCAAAACTGACAGTCATTTGCAAATTTCAGAATAAGTATAGAGAAAAATGTGGATTTAATTTTAAAAAATGCGGCTGTAGAAAAAGTTCTGTGTGTTTTTCGAGCGCAAAGTAAGATTGCCGTTTTCGAAAGATTACTGCGCTCCGCTACGCGTCGCGCTGTAACATTCTTTCTCAAGCGGCAATCCGTTACTTTGCGCTCTAAATACACAAATAACTATTTCAACCTTATATGCCTATAAAAGGTCTTTTCAACCTTATGTTGCATCCCAAAATTTTTAAGTCGTTACTATTTTTTCAAGAATTTAGTATCTTAAAGTTGTGAAAATAACTAAAAAGTTATTAATCTTGATTCTATTATTTTCGGTTAATGGGTGCATAATTCAATGAAAGTTAGTTTAATCAAACAAACTTTTATATTAAGTGTAATATAAATTAGTAACTTTTTAACTAATAAATTAGAAAAACGATTAATCTGTAGAAACTTACTTATCATTTTAAGTAAATATAAATGTATAAGAATAAACCAAAATTGGAAAATATAAGTAATAAACATATATGAAAATATGGAGAAGAAACAAATATTTACAGAAATACCATCAAACATAAAAAATAGAGCATATTATCTTATCATATGGGTTATTCTGTGACCCTTCTTTGTTCCCTTCTAACCCCTCTTTCGTACATATTTCTTAACCATACTTTAATGGTTGTTTCAACGTCTCTTTGAGAAGCATTTTCGCCGCATTTGTTTTTTCGTACAGCGACTAAAAGAGGGGAAAAATTAGTTAACAAAAAAGCGTTTTACCTTGTGTCAATATAATACCTAAAATTGCTTTATTGATGCTGACGGATTTTGAAAATGCTGCTTTTTGGTTGCGCCCCGTCCAATTCAGCTGGAGACTTAAACTTGTGGATAAAAATTTTGACAGTATGTTTCTACATACTTCATCCTTATTTTTTCCTCCCAGGATTCCAAGACTATTAGTATAAAAAAATATTAATGCAACATTCTCTATGTGTGGAGTGATGTTTGTTCCCAATGCGACCCCAATAATAATGGCAAATTTATACCAAAACCGTAAACAACCATTCAAAAAAAATTTGTAATAAAAACAGTAA